>CM060966.1:171414357-171706857 GCA_030765045.1 Tenodera sinensis
GGACCAGTACTTAATGTACAGACAAGTCGATCAAGGCGTCTGCAATGCATTAAATAGCTGTTTTATATAACTGCCTAATTATTTCTACAAGGACAATATCGTCATCGACCGAAAAGGTGGGAACTGAAAAACCAAGCCCTTGTTAAGAGCTGCCAGCGAAATTTACGACATATTCCACAAAGAGAACGTTCTGATACAACTCCTTGGGTTGTTATATTTGTAATTTAAACCAGTGGTAGATCATCTCGCTATTTGGAACACATTTTGTATCTTAGGTTTTTGTTTCCAACCATTTGCTACAGAGATATTTTTAGTTTTGTCGAAAACAAGCTGGCAACACTGTGTGGGTGTCACTTTCAGTAGGTCAGTACATAAACAAACACCGTAACGGCGCGTCATGAGAACATAAACACATACTTGTTCTTATTTATTTATGCCAACAAACTTACTGTTGGTGTTTTTAAACACACAAGCCGTGTGTGAGCAAAGTTTGAGAGGTAGAACTGGAACTTAAAAATTCAATGCCGCCACTGGGATTTGAACCACACATCTTCCGCTTACCGGGGGCTGCTCTAACCACTGAGCTATTGTGACAAACTGCCAGAATGGCATTAAATTCTCAAACCAGTTCGTATTTCTCCTGGTAAACCAAAAAGGCAGTCTCACATCAGAGACAAATTACCCCAATGGTGACTTACTATTGTAAGTACTTTATGTCCCAGGATTAAATAACCTTCACATGGTAATTATTATTTATTTATGCCAACAAACTTACTGTTGGTGTTTTTAAACACACAAACCGTGTGTGGGCAAAGTTTGAGAGGTAGAACTGGAACTTAAAAATTCAATGCCACAACTGGTTTGAGAATTTAATGCCATTCTGGCAGTTTGTCACAATAGCTCAGTGGTTAGAGCAGCCGCCCGGTAAGCGGAAGGTCTGTGGTTCAAATCGCAGTTGTGGCATTGAATTTTTAAGTTCCAGTTCTACCTCTAACATACTTGTTCTTCCGTGTTTACTGTGCGAGTGCAGGCCAATCACAAGTGTTAGCTGCCAAAACATTACACGAAAGCTAAAGCGACCGACCTGTTTACATGCAAAAACCAGGTCAATTACCTGACCAACCTCAAGACAACATTGTCGACTTACTTCACGTTTAAAAGAGCTGCTCGAAGTATTCCTTTTTATTTAATAAGACTTTATCTCACATTGTTACATGTCATTCAGAATGAGGAGGAATTCTGAAACACTCACAAAATATAAGATATACCTTCCATTTGTCATTTAAAGGGTTATTATGGATATGGTCGTTTTGAAGGTTAGGATAGGTACTTAAAGAAAGACAGTTATTACTAATTGTTTTATTTCAACTATACAGAACTACATAATAAGCAATTTCAGAGGAATCACAAATCAACAATGAGTTTACCCCACTCTGAAGATATCACATGTGGATCACATAGAAAATCAACTTCAACGTCAGAATCAAGTCAAGTGCTAGAAGAAGTGAACGATGTTGGATTAAAGTTATTTTACGAAATGTTTCTTGAAGAGTAAGTTGTTTGGTAATAGTATGATTGTCCTACAGAAATGTGGCAATTTTTAACAGATGGAGTGATCAGTTTAATTGAGAGATGAAGCAAGGGATAATAGTGGGATATAGGTTAGGAAATACAGATGTATTAACTTTGAGGAGGTTTATCGTTGGTGTTTTATCTCGCAAGTTATTGGAGAAGATAGACACACACACTAGCACACAGACATATACACACATTGAGCAGAGTTAAAGCTTTGTTTATATAGCAGTAGGGATCTCCTTCAGACGTTGCAGTTAGACGAGGATGCAGCAGGTCTCATCCTTGCCACAGTCATCAGCCTTCTCGTCCCAGAGTTGTCGTCCGCACCTAGTCCTTGGTAGGCACTGACCTCCTCTCTTAGCACACCGGTGTTCCTTGGTAGACACTGCAACAAACAACCAATACTCCATTAGCCTAAGAGTGCGCATATACAGGCTGGAAGGGAACATTCCTTGTTATATGTGCTTCATGCAAGCATTACCATCTGATGTATTGCACTCACATGACTTTCTCTACTCTTGTACTAACCATTCTTACAAACTCTTATTCCTATATCTTCTTCGTGTTAGTTGACATAAACATTTGTATAAACTATCTTATTGCTAATTTCCGTGTACGTACAGAAAATAAGGGAATACATCGCTTTGAGCAATAGTCGAATCTTTCAAAGCTTTCGAATTCGGTTCTCCTTGCATGGTTACAAAAGAAATGAATAACGATGTTCCATTTGACAGAAGTATAAGTTCTCCAAAACTTGCACAAATAACAAGGAATATCTCCGAAATGGTTCTCTCTACAAAAAAGTTTATTCAGATATAAATTGTCTATTATAGCAATATCTACATTTTTCTGGGAACTTCCAAACATTCAAACAGTGATTCCTGAGTATCCTCGAAAAACAGCAGTTGCAACCTTCAGGTTGATTACAGGACATGATTGTCTGGCAAAACATTTAAACAGAATTGGGATATATTCTTCACCACTCTGTCCTCTATGTGATCTGCAAGAGGAAGTGGATCGAGACCACCTTCAAATATGCCCGGCCACTTCTAGTGCCCCATCCATCAGTGAAAAATATTGGAGAGCAAGAGGATTAATGACTTCACTGTCAGAAATCCAGCATTAGCTAACAACAACATTTTTTGTACAGTAAAATTTTGTCTATCTCTTACGATTTACTACTTATGAAAAAGTCATCCAGAGTAAATAGGACTACAGGGGCTATAGCCAGAAAATTCAAGATAGATATTTCATTTTTCATACAAATATCAAACATATGAAGTTTTAATAAAAATAATTAAGAGCCATTTTCAAGAAAATTTTCGAAAAATGTTCCATGTAAAGAGTAGTTTAGGGTGAAGCAATTTTCTTCAAGATGGAGTATTAGATCCAACACTCATAATCTCTTTCGGAAGAGATTAATATGACTAAGTGTGAAGTCGTAATTATTGACTTGTATATTAATAATTCTGTAAAGAAATGATAGGGAGATAGATAAAGAATTAAAGCAAATAATTTACATTTGTTAAAACTAATGCGTAATATAACAAGCACGAGTTATAAACCTGCCAGTAAATTAAATTAAGTATTGAGGAAAATCAAATAGTTATAAGTCAGTATAACTAATTCAATAAGGCATTCAGGGGAACTCAGGTAACAAGAAATCTATAGCTCAAATTTTGGATAACTAGAACCCAGTACATTTAGAAATCATAGACTTGCGTGAAAAATACCTACGCTAGTTCTGAAAAGTACAAAGGAAAATTTATTCTTGGATTTTAGCATGTTCACGTAGCAAAAGTGACTTCAGAATCTGTGCTGGTTGGTGTACCCGCATTATGTGGTTGGTACATAATTGAAACAGCTGAATTTTGCAGCCAGTGTTTGGTCTTTGTTTTGCATACAACGCTGGCCGAAAACTCAACCAAGCGCCAAAAATTGAGTTAGCTATTGGAAATTTAAAAGAAGTTGTCTGTTTAATTCCGTTCTGTTTCCATAATGAAACCTCTAGCTTTCCAGATACCTAAATGCATACAGTCACCAACTTTCACTGGAAATACATATTTTGTGGTCCTCTGAATTTAAAAATAAAGAAACAAAGGGGAAGAAAGCAATTTTACTACGGTTTTGTTAACTCACTTTCTTGAGTATCTGTTTTTTTCGGTATGAATTTTGCAACCGATTTTGAACTTTCCCATAAACTAGAGACTTGACACTTAAACTAATTTCAATGTTAATAAAGAAACCAGGAGAGTATGGTGGCGACTCAACAATTGCTGCGGCCGATTCTTTTATTCTGAACATTAATGATTTGCTAGCGAGTATTGTCTCCATACGCACAAGACACAAAATACAAACTTGTTATTTAAATAAAAAAATATAGAACGTTTTCAAAATGCAGTAAAAGGTATGAAATAATTTCTCCTAGTACTGCACAGATTGTCCTGAAAATTTGTGATTGTGAAATTTTAATTGCCATTTGTAAGATTTAACGCGAAAAATGCGGGTAACATGCAGAGTGAGTGAATTGGGTTTAAGGGCCCATCGACAGCTAGGTCATTAGGGCCCGAAGTCAAAAAATTAAAAATTATTTTGTTGTTTAACGACGCTGTCAATTGCCAGGATCACACTTAAAAACCATCGACCTGGGCCTGATTTGAACCCGCGACCTTGGGATTAGTTAGCCAGCATCTAACCAACTGAGCCACCCAGATCGACCCGAAGACAAAGGGGAACATGTAATATGGGAAGTGGTTATTTACTTTTTTATCCCTTACCATCAAAGAGAACGGAATTTCAGATTCATCACATACAGACCAGCTCTTAAAACAAGGCCTACTATATTCTCATATTCCTCTTGCATCTACAAGAACATCAACAGGACAAAATGTTTTATCTAATGAACATGAAGAAGATATAGGAATAAGAGTTTGTAAGAATGGTTAGTACGAGTGCAGAGAAAGTCATGTGAGTGCAACACTATTTTTATTAAAGAGAACTAATACATATACATATTCATATTCTTCCTAAAATTATAGGATATGTTTAATATATATAAGAAAGGACCTGAACGCTGGCACAAAGGACATACAGGGATGGTCCAAATTAATCGTATATTTCAGTTTCAAATGCATATTGAGGCAGTATTTCTCAGTAAGCCCTCTACAACAATGCATTTCTTTATAAGTCCTCTGTATCTAGAATATATAATACACGAAGCATAGGCAGCCTCCTGTAATATTTTGTTATATGACTGGCCTATGGTGACTTTCTTTTTTCTTCTTGCAATTAATGGAGGAAAGAAGTGTTTCAAATTGACTTTTGTCCTTAATACGAATGAGTATATTTAAAAGTGTAATTGCCGAAGAATTAAGTAATATTCTGAAGTTTGAAGTGCACTATGAACGTTCTGTATAGTATTTGAACATTAATAGGAAGGATTGATCAGATTTAGATTGATTTGTACAATGACTAACCCGCCATAATTTAGCGGATTATTTAGCGACGTGAAAAGTGTGAACATTACGGTTTGAGAAGTGTTTCTTATATCAATAAAGAGTAATTAAAGCAACTTCTAACTTTATATAAAAGTACTTCATCCGTACCGCGCCCGAGATAGATAGAATTTAAAAAGATTCTACAAAGTTTAAGAGGTAGAACTGGAACTTAAAATTTCAATGCCACAACTGGGATTTGAACCATAGACCTTCCGCTTACCGGGCGGCTGCTCTACCACTGAGCTATTGTGACAAACTGCCAGAATGGCATTAAATTCTCAAGCCAGTTCGTATTTCTCCTGGTAAACCAACTTACCTTTCCTGGTAAGCGGAAGGTCTGTGGTTCAAATCCCAGTTGTGGCATTGAATTTTTAAGTTCCAGTTCTACCTCTTAAACTTTGCCCACACACGACTTGTGTGTTTAAAAACACCAACAGTAAGTTTGTTGGCATAAATAAATAATAATTACCATGTGAAGGTTATTTAATCCTGGGATATAAGGTACTTACAATAGTAAGTCACCATTGGGGTAATTGTCTCTGATGTGAGACTGCCTTTGTGGTTTACCAGGAGAAATACGAACTGGCTTGAGAATTTAATGCCATTCTGGCAGTTTGTCACAATAGCTCAGTGGTTAGAGCGTCCGCCCGGCAAGCAGAGGGTCTGTGGTTCAAATCCCAGTTGTGGCATTGAATTTTTAAGTTCCAGTTCTACCTCTTAAACTTTGCCCACACACGACTTGTGTGTTTAAAAACACCAACAGTAAGTTTGTTGGCATAAATAAATACATTCTACAAATATTGCAACACCAACAAATGATAGTAACAGGTATTAATTGCTCGCACCAACGTGTGGCTAGTGGGTAGAATAATTAATCTCTACAATATCTAATGCAACATACAGAGTGACTAAAAGTGCATGAAAGAAGTGTTTCTTATGATTTAGGAACTATTCTGGAGAAATACATAGTGATATCCTCGATACTGAGATATTCACACCAACTAAGGCACTAGAAAGGTCTTTGTAAAATGAAGATTATTTAACCATTCCTTGGCACTTTGTAATGTTATGTTCTGCTCTCGTGTGTTTGTTATGCGCAATTTGCATCTGGACATAGAACCACTTTTGTGCACTAAATAGATCAGTTATTCCAGGCAATAGTGAATAACAAATTGCGACATCTACCTGCGTAATTGAGCATTAAAGAAGTGAATGGTTTAAATAATTTTCTGCTGCTTTTATGTGAAAATTATTTTTTAAACGTTTTGTTTATCGATTTTAACGTAATTTATGTGAATATCCGACAATATTTATTTACATTTAAAAAATCAGAAACTATGCATTTTTATGTGCAATAAAAGTTAAAATATTTGCTCCGGTGTAAATATCCAGAACATTAAACTAAGTTTATACTAGGACGCAAACAAAATATTTATTTACCTAAAAATTCGTGGCCTAGTAATTACATTCTTCATTTTCTGGCATTGGTTCCAGAAAGAGAGTAATTTCACAGTATTCATGTCGTTGTAGTAAGACCTTTAATGCTAGGATTACATAAAAGTGTGTTTTTCAACTCCCTTGCCCTAAATGGACAAACTTAAAGGCTACTTACTTCCATAACAGCACTCAACTCCTGCTGCCTGCTGCATGGGACAGAGCCCCTTTTCTAAAGTAAGGAGATTTTCGGGACATTCATCAGCCATCATACACTGTCCTCCCTGCTTGGCGCACTGAGGTTCCATATGCGGAGATGGGCCACTTTGGTTAGATGAGTTCTCTGGTGCATCATCTGTTGAACACAATTACATTTTGTATCAGCATCGGCAGATTTTGAAGTTTATTGTTCTTATTTTCTCTGCTCGAACCCACAGAAGAAGTATTGTATTTCACCAAAATTTCTATATCAACATTTCAACGGAAATACATGTTTTGAGGACACCTGAACTGAAGGTATCTCCGCCTTGTGTATGTCAAGGAGTAGAAAAACTTAGAAACAAAAGTTTGATAAATACTTCAAAAGTGCAACGCTTAAGATTTTCAAAAAAATTCTCCCACTCTAAATCGTCATTTGTATGGATCTGTTGTAATAGCTTACTTTCTGAAAATTTTCTCTAACAATATTGATTAAAGTGATATGTTTAAGATATATGCATCGCAAATGAAATGTATAGTTTAAATTTTCTGAAATTACCTTTGAATTCGTCTTGAATCTGAATGACTTATATGGTTGACAGAATCTTACTACAACAAAACTGCAAATCTCGTTAAATCACGCAACACATTTCAGATAATTTTATGAAGCTAACCGTTTATGAGGCAAATGAAATATATGTTTTGAATTTTCTGGCTATAGCCCATGTAGTCCTGTTTACTCTGGATGACTTTTAAATAACTCATAAACCGTAAGAGATAGACTAAATCTTACTCTACAAAAAGTATAGATCTTGCTAAAACACACAGTTTATGTCTAAGTACATTTTTTATAAATTTTAACCATTTCGGGGATATTTCGTGTTATTTCTGTCAGTTTCGGAAAACAAAGCTTTCATGAAATTGAACATCGTTGTTCATTTTTTATATGTTAAGTGTGCAAAGAGAATGCAATCTCAAAGCTTTAAAAGAATTGCGCTCAAAGCCTACTGTATTCTAATATTCCCCTTGTATCTACAAGAAAATAAGCAATAAGATAATTTGTACAAATGTTTATCTCAACTAACACGAAGAAGATATAGGAATAAGAGTTTGTAAGAATGGTTAGTATGAGTAGAGAAAGTCATGTGAGTGTAACACATCAGATTTTATTTTTAAGTGTAATACATTTTTAAAAATTGAGGATATGAGTTGACAATTTTTTATGTAAATTTCATTCCATCTTCTTTACACAGAATACAATTTTAGAACCAGAAATATTACTGGCAGCTTAACGCCTCTGAAGATGTCAAACTTTTGCTATTTGTTTAGCAAACTCTTTTTTACAGTTTTTCAGACGAGCCACAAAACATATGATCTTACAAATTGAAAGAGGTGTATATGTATACAGTAATTTGTAAATTACAGCAAGAGAATTCCTTTTTTTTTTTTTTTTTTTTTTTTTTTTTTTTTTTTTTTTTTTTTTTTTTTGGATTATCTGCATATTGATATAAAATACTCATACTATTCACTCCCCTTAGTGACAGTCTGAATATTTGATAAATGTAGCGTAATTCCTGCGTGTGTTAGATGCACCAATTTAACAGGAAACAGAAAATAGGACATTGTGTTTTATAATGGAAAAAATGTTCCAGTTAATCAAAAGCTTTGTACCCTCCTACCCAAAGTGGGCGCAGTTCGTGGGGCTTTAATCACCCCTGCTGTTTATTTTTGTATGAGCAATACATTGTTGAAAGAATCGATACTTTCATAGCAACAACGAAAACAATTGCTATGCGTAAACAAAATATCCATGGCAACCGACACTGTTTATAAAGATTCCTTTAAACTGAAATTGTTTCAAAACATGCAACAACGTGCAACGAAACGAATAAATTGTAGGGGGAAGGCCAATCCGGGGGCTCCGGGGATCCTATCCCACTCGGGTCACGTGAACTTGTTCGATTTAGCTCAGGGTTGTTGTTCAATGTTGTTGCACCATCCAAACATAAACAATCGAGAGCCGGTGCCCGCATGCAAGCGGAAAGTACGGTATTGGCAATTAATGGCTTCCAAACATCGAGCTAACGGAATGCTGTGCTATTACTGCAACTAATTTGAATAATAAAAGCAAACGGAGGGTGTGTCTTAGTAAGGAGATGAATATAACACTGTGTTAACCCAACTTTCACCGAATACAATAATTATATTTATGTATTCTGCATCTCCACGCACACAGAAGGATGAAAAAACTCAGAATTACTTCTACCTAGGTACATTTATTATAACAATATGCGTGCAAAGAAAAGCAACAGGTATTTACTAACTGTCACCCTTAAGGACACCAAACTATCAACATTTCATTATAACATTATATAAAACTATTTCCCAAATTTTCAATCAAATCCATAAAATAATTTTTATTTTTATAAATATCAAAGCTGAAATATTTTATTTATTATGATGTTCAAGGATGTAATTGCAAAATGAAACAGATTGGTGCAAACAAACCGCAAAGAGCATTTTGAGCATTTGCATGTGTTGAAAAATATGAGAAAAATGATTTAAAAGACTATCAAAACGTGCACATGGACATTTGAATGGTCAGGTGACAGGCGTTTAGAGTGCACTTGGCTGAAAATACCTTATGCATACTAATGTACAAGAACCAAATTTTTTAAAATCGAAAAATCTGTTTTCAAGAATTTTCGTCAATTTTCACACATTAGTCCCCATAGAGCAAATTTAATTCACATCGTTTGTGACTAAAAGGGGTAGATATATAATGAAGAAACATGTGAAAACTCTTTTTACTATGTAATTAAATATAGAGACTGCATATGAAATTCACTAATTTCAATATATACAGTAGAGTCCCACTAATCCGAACTAATTGGGATTAGCGAAAATTCGAATTAGGATTTATGCACATAATTTAATTTAACATCCTGGGGCTGTTGGCCTCAGTAGATCTAGGAGGTGGCAGTGTGCGAGGTGTCTCCCTCCGTTGCCTACCCTTTACCTTTACTCGTGGCTTCGAATTGCCGGTGAAAACTGCCGGAAACGCTGTTCCAGTCCCATAGCTAACTCAAAACTCAAAATTAAACGCGCCGCATGTAGTCAAGAAGGCTATGAAACCATTGAGCAAATGTCCTCCTGGTCTCTGGTTCCCAAGTTGCGCATTCCAGTGGAGGGGATGGATTTTTTCGGGCATAAAAATCTTTTTCAGGCTTGCTTCGGAAGGGAAGTAAAGCTGTGGACCCATGTCGTAGATTTACAGCTCGTAAGAGAACCTAAAGCATCATAGAGAGAGCCCTGAGCAAAATGAATTGGTCTTTCATGCCCCAACTAGAGTGGGACACTGAAAACTGTAGCAGTTGAAGGGCGTCCTAAATAAAAACGGAATTTCAATGTATTAATACAACTATTTTGCTCATTTTCTATGTTATTTCACACAAAGTACTGTGAGAAAAGTTGGTGCGGAAGAAGATATGATGTAAATAAGGAATGAGGCAATTGTAGAGAAAAAGACGTGCTGAAGGGTTCTGAACAATATGGCGCCGAGGGCGTAGCGGGGCTCGAGATTAATGGCATCATCAGGATGAGCTACCCACGCACTCACTCCCGCAAGTGCTATGTCTGGCACACCCAGCCTTTCCTGATAATTGCCGATAGCAACCAAAACTTCACTTCTTATCCTCGTTTTGTACGTCTTTACAGTTGTTACCAGAGGCGCTACAAGAACTGCGAAAATCATGTCCTCCCAGGAGCGCACTTCAACAGGACTCGCTAACAGGGTAGGCGTAGTGCAAACCTTGCCTCATACAGGAGGCTTAGGCAGGGAAACAAAGTCTAATGTGCTGCATTCAGATAACTTCCTGCAGTTACTACAACATTTAGAAAAGGTTCAAACGACATGAAGCTTGAAAGAAGTGATAAAAGTTTCCGTTACAGTAGAATCCCGAACTAATGTGGACTGAGACGATGTCGAGTTACCCAAGTGTCTAGCTTCACGGAATAAAGGGCTCGTTATTTACAATTTATAACGTCATACTGCAAATTACATAAATGCATTACTTCCACTTACTGGTGTTTTGCTCCTCACTGTAACTTTTCTATCTGACCTTACCTTGGTCATCTCTTGTTCTCTTCCGACCCCGATGCTATTGGGGTTCCCGAGGGCTAGGGAGTCTTTATTTTTCCAACCTCTCCATTTCTCTAATTTCTCTATAAAATCTTAACCCCTAACATGCTGACCTGTCATGGCATGTAATACGTCCTCTGATTGGTGATCAGAGGATATGGTTGGCGAATTTATTTTGATAATTCTCCCGGTCAGGTCGGTGAGACCCGTAAACCAACGACAGGTGTGGTCCTCCAGACATTCTGGGGGTTGTGAGAGAGCGATGTGACCGCCAAAACATAAAAATATGGTGCTCTCTCGAAAAAACGGTTACTATTACTGCTATTGCTCTCTTCAAACATATTGGAGAGCAAGAGGATTAATGACTTCATTGTCAGAAATCCAGCATTAGCTAACAACATAATATAGGAAACAGAAAAGGTTAGCACATCCTACAATTTATTGCGTAGATATTAATATGTTCACCAATCTTTAACGCATCAATTTAATTTCCATTATCATGTTAACTTATCTTTTCTTCTCGTTTGACATTTTCACTGGCACTTAAGTCTGAGAAACCAGAAATACGAGTAACTGAAAGTTTAGCTGATCACGTATGTGCTGCGTAAAGCAGTAAACCTTCAAACCATCCTAACAAGTGTTTGTGCTACTTATCCATATTATAGCCACAAGCTTTTGCTTTTATGTTCTTTTGGTCAGTTCTTTTGTTACTGTGAGGAAGAATACAGTATAAGAACATTAATTAAAATTTACCTATACTGTTTATACACATTATCACAGTCAAGTTTATAAGGATAAAAAATTAAAACAAAGACAAGCGTTGAGTTATAGGGAATATCGAGTTATCGGGGTTATACTGTATTCCCTGACAACACCAATTGGTGGCCGTTATTTTGACTGTAGATCCCATCCCATGCAACAAAGACCCTAACAATAAAGCGCTACGGCACGTGGCTTGTTGAAAGCCTGCGTTTATAACCTCATACAAAGAAGTGGATGCTGTTTGTACCTTTTCTAAATTTTGCGAGAAGTATATCGAGTGGCAAATGCGTTAACCAGGGATTCTTGTAACAAATATGTACAAATTGTCGATAAAGAACAGTTTCGCCGAAAAAAAAATTGTATCAAATATTTGGAGCCATTTAACTTAATGATAAATGGATGTAAGTGGTTCATTATGTCACTAATTGTCACGCATTGTTACTAAATTCATTCGAAGTAATCTAATAATTGACAAAGTTTTGAAACGACCATATTTTAACTCTAATTTCTTCAAATAAAAATTATTAATTTTGGTTTAAATTGTGTACCAAGATTATTTTAATAATAGTATATTATGCAATGAGATTATACTGGTAGTAAATATATAACTATATAATTTTCATACGGGCGTCATAATTACCATTATAGTTAAGTTTCATATGACAACTTATGCTCGACCATATACCTCATTTTATAGTTGAAATATTGTAAAATGTAGTGAACTCACCAGGGACAATGACCTACATATTTCATCAGCTGATATTTGGAGTTCTGCGCAGGCGCTAAACAATCGATTAATTTCCAACACGTCACAGCTGCATGATGAAAATGGAATGCCACATAACATTGAAAAATAGAAGGCAAATTGAATATATTGGTTTTCAGACGAAACTTTATTTCATGTATAAGTTATTTATTGTAAAATTAGTTAAATTAATTAGAGGGACTGTGCTTAGTGCAATATTCTTGGAAGTTGATGCTGTGTTGAGGTTAATTTGTGTAAGTTGCATCTCACTGTCAGTAGTGTCCGACAGTTAGCGCCTTCTAAACTCGCGCTAGTTGCGTTTCGAGAATTAATCGATATTGCGTTTTGCCATTGTTGCATGGGAATTCTCTGATTGGTGGAACACCTGTCCTTTAATGAAAATTGAATTGTCCGATTGGATGAAGACCAGTCTAATGAAAGTGTGAACTTAGGAGATCCATTAAAGGATCGCTATCAGATATAATTAATACATTTAGGTATGATCGAGCATAAAAATTTAAACTTCGAAATAAAACTTACTATTTATAACTGTTTGGAAGTCACTAAGAATAAAACTGTCTCATATTTTATTGTTTCCTCTAAGCATTTCTTGGGGTCCGATGAGGAGCTAAAGCCTCCTGTGGTTCCTTCAGCTCATCCGTCCCTGGTGGGGGTAGTAAATACCAAAGATCCACGTTGGGTCGAGGTGCAAGTTGTCCCTTCAGTTCTCTACGTCATACACCCTTGCAGGGAATTAGGTTTGCAGGTTTTTCTTGTTATTGCTGAGATCTGGCCGGGCGATTTGCATGCATGTCTATAATTTTCTCTCACGCGGCTGAGAAAACATAATCCGTGTGAATCGAAACAAAAATTCTCAATCAAACATTCCTACTTGAATATGAAATTGTGCCGAGGGGCTGGTAGCTATTTTCCCAACAAACTGTTCCCTTGTTGCCTAGATACAGTGTCAGATGCTCGCGGCGAGGTGGCGCTCTGCGGGAAAACATCCCCGCTCGACAGCCTACCTTCCCTTCACATTCGATTGCCTCACTTACACAAATCCCTTTGTACCATTGTAAACCGTAAGATATAGAGAACATTGCTGCACAAAAAATCTGATGTGTTGCACTCACATGACTTTCTCTACTCTTGTACTAACCATTCTCACAAACTCTTATTCCTATATCTTCTTCGTGTTAGTTGAGATAAACATTTGTAAAAATTATCTTTGAGATTCCGCTCTCTTTGCACGATTAACATATAAAAAATGAACAACGTTGGCATTTCGCTGAAGTTCTGTTTTCCGAAACTCACACAAATAACAAGGAACATCTCCGAAATGGTTCAGTCTACAAGAACATTTATCCGACATAAATTGTGTATTTTAGTAAGGTCTAGATTTCTTGTATAGTATGATTTGGTCTATCTCTAACGGTTTATCAGTTATTCAACAGTTGTCAAGAGTAAATACGACTACAGGGGCTATAACCAGAAAATTCAAGATATACATTTCATTTGTCATCAAAATATCTCAAACATATGACATTTTAATCAAAATCGTTAGAGCCACTTTCAAGAAAATCAAAATTTTCGAAAAATCTTCCATGTAAAGGCTAGTTTAAGGTGGGGATATTTTCTTCAAAATCTTCGTGTCGCATCCTTGAAAGGCATTAAACTTAAATACCAACTTTGGTTTCTAACCGAGTTTTCGTTTTTGAGTTATGCTGTCCACAGACTGACAGACTGACACACACACGGACCCTTTTCTAAAAATGCTTTTTTTGGATTCAAGGGGCCTCAAAACATATATTTCCGGTGAAATCTCGACATCGAATTTTTGGGTGGAATACAATACTTCCCCTACTTACCAGTAGAGAAAGTAAAATTATAGATCTCCTTAAAACACAGAACTCATGCAAAATACATTTTTTTTTTGGAGTTAACCATTTTCGAGATATTCCTTGTTATTGGTGTGTATTTTAAAATATTTAATAATTTCTCAAACGGGAAGTCGTTATTCGTTCTCTTTCTCTCCCTCTCTCTGTCTCTTGGACTTACAAAGAAAGCGGAATTTCAAAGTCCTCACTAAGCTACCAGTTCTTAAAATATTTGAACATTTTCGTAACCCCGTTGCATCTGCAAGTTCTGCAAACATTTTTCTCCAAGAAAATTAAGTAAATACATGAATAAGCATTTGCAAAAATTGCTGATATAAGAATGAGTAAAAAGGGTCATATGAAAGTAGCATTTCAGAGTTTTAGAACATAGAATACAAAGAGCAGCTATAGTCATACCAACCAGAAGGACAAAGAAACAAGATACGTAACATAAATCCATAATCAGACTTTAATTCAACAAGTTCTTCACAATTAAAAAACTGCTTTGTGGTAAGGCTGCACTTCTCAATTCATCGTTAGCCCATATTTCTTTGAAGAACACAATAATGGAATTACAATAAAAGGGGAGCGCTAGTGCAGTATGATACAGAACTTCGTTGTCTCTAAACTGAGGAATCGTAACACAATCTACATGCAAGATGGCACTCCACTCCACTTCACGTCCACAGCCCTATTAAAGAATTAATTGTGCAGATTCTGAGTGGTCGTCTCATCAGTTGGCAATTCCTAACAATGTGGCCTCCACGATCTTCACATCTCAACCCTCCAACCTTTGGTTGTGGAGTTACCTTAAAAAAACGAGTTTCCTGACGCATCCAAGAAGCCCACTGCAACCTAAAGATGCCATCTCCCAAGAAAACACCAACATTCCAAGGAATTATCTGCAAAATGATATCTATGGTGAAACAGACAGAATGCTGGAATTTGAACAAGAGAATGGCCAACACCTTCCCAATGTTTTGTAAACAACTTCGCTTGCCAAACAGCGATGTATTTTGGACACTTTCGCTATGTTTTGTAACCCCATTGTTTGCCCGACACTGGCGTTATTTTTCTCTTTCCTCTTATTTTATAATATTATCTTTGAATTTTACTTCTTTCATTTCAACAGCGGCTATGTCCTCATTCAACACAAATTAACGCAACATTCACTCAAAACTTTTTGCATTCAAACCCTAAAGTTACTCTGGCCTCCTTGGCAACGTGATGTCATGCCACGGAACATTCAATTTTAATTGCTGTCTCCATAGAAATTCGAAACAATGTCACATTATCTATGCAGTACCTAATCTTTGGACGTACTTTTGAAAGAGTTCACATAGAAAACATTGTGGTAAGCAGAAATTAACACATAATTGAGGTGTAGTTGTTCTCTAGTTAAGATGGCGACACTGCAACGCTGTTGGTAAAATAGTAAAGTGTTGGGAATCTCTCGCAAATCACGTAGGCCAGTGTTCTAAAACATTATTAAAATGCTGGAAACTTGGCGTGCTGCAGGTTTCGTGCAAGATACTGACTACTGCTACCTGAGTTACGTTTTAACCCTGGGGCCAAGGGAACGAACAAGCTTGTAAATGATGATGCTCGGGACTGCATGGAATGAAGGAATTCCGGCAATGTGCCGTCTCTTCGCACGTTCCCAAGGAATACTCCCACTATAGTCAGAGATGGCTCGTGCTAGCTATTCCCAGGGGATGGTTCAGTGGCGGCTTGTGTCACTGATACGTCGAGTAAATATAGATATTGGTTAAGATTCTCTCATATACTGACATTCAAAAGGAATACTCCCACTATAGTCAGAGATGGCTCGTGCTAGCTATTCACAGGGGATGATTCAGTGGCGGCTTGTGCCACTGATACATCGAGCAGTATAGACACAGGTTAAGATTCTCTCATATACTGACATTCACAAGGAATACCCCGCTATAGTCAGAGATGACTCGTGCTCGCTATTCCCAGGGGATGGTTCAGTGGCGGCTTGTGTCACTGATATGTCGAGCAGTATAGATATAGGTTAAGATTTTCTCATATACTGACATTCACAAGGAATACCCCCACTATAGTCAGAGATGGCTCGTGCTAGCTATTCCCAGGGGATGGTTCAGTGGCGGCTTGTGTCACTGATACGTCGAGCAGTATAGATATAGGTTAATATTTTCTCATATACTGACATTTACAAGGAATACTCCCACTATAGTCAGAGATGGCTCGTGCTAGCTATTCCCAGGGGATGGTTCAGTGGCGGCTTGTGTCACTTATACGTCGAGTAAGTATAGATATAGGTTAAGATTCTCTCATATGCTGACATTCACAAGGAATACTCCCGCTATAGTCAGACATGGCTCGTGCTAGCTATTCCCAACGGATGGTTCAGTGGCGGCTTGTGTCACTGATACGTCGAGTAAGTATAGATATAGGTTAAGATTTTCTCATATACTGACATTCACAAGGAATACTCCCACTATAGTCAGAGATGGCTCGTGCTAGTGATTTCCAGGGGATGATTCAGTGGCGGCTTGTGTTCACTGGTATGTTGTGTATGTAGTACCAATATCTAATGGTGTCCAACTAGGCCAATGCTCCCAAAGAATACTCCCACTATAGTCAGAGATGGATAGTGCTAGCGATTCCCAGGGGATGGCCCAGTGGCGGCTTGTGTAGGCTGATACCCGAGTAAGTATTAGGTTAATATTTTCTCATGGTCTGATGTTCACAAGGAATGCTTCCACTATAGTCACTGATGGCTCGTGCTAGTGTTCCTCTGCGGATTCCGACAATCAGTGGCGGCTTGTGTTGACTGATACGTCATATAAAGTAGTAGCGATTAGACTGAAGTTCACAAAGAATGCACTCACTACTGTCAGAGATGGCCCGTGTTATCCAGGGGATGGTGTAGTGGCGGCTTGTGTTTACTGTTACGTTATGTAAGTAATAGCTATACGTTAAGATATTCTCATAGGCTGATGTTCCGTATAAGTCAGTGATGGCTCAAGCTAGCAATTCCGGGGGCATTTTTCAGTGACGGCTTGTTTTGACTGATATGTCGTATAAGCAATACCTGCTGGTGTCCACTTAGACCAATACTCTTAAGGAGACTTCCACTATGGTCAGTGACGGCTGATGCTGGCATTTCCTAGTTCAGTGGCGGCTTATACGTAATGATATGCACGTAAATACTAGCAATACGTTAAGATGTTCATGGCTGACATTCATAGGGTGACTCGTGTCAGTGATAGTTTGTGTTGACTAATACTTAAGAATAGTAGCCATACGTAAATATGTTCTCATGGGCTGATGCTCATAAGGAATACTCCCATTTAATCAGTGATGGCTCCTGCTGGTAAAACGTTCAGTGGCGGTTATGTTGTCTGAGACGTCCAGATAGAAACGGTACTTAATGACGTTTCTCTAGGCTGATGTCTCCAATAAATAGTTTCGCTGTAGTGTAATGGCTCGTGCTAGGGGTAGTTCTGACATCAGTGACGATAGATACCTCCAGCTGCTGACCACGTTCTAAGTTTACGTTCCTAAGAAATACTCCTTTATACGGTGATCTTAGAACCGTGCGGTGGCGCTTTTAAAGGGACGATTTCATCAATCAGCGGAGGCTTGTGTTAATAGATTCGTCTTATATAGATTTTTCAAGAAAAGCTCCCATTATTATCAGCGCACGCTTCTCACGGAATAGTTTTAAAAATCAGAAGCGGCTCGTGTTGATATACATGCCAAATTACCAGTGGCTACTAGTTCTGATGTTCCCTAATCATGGTGTCCAGTAATCATATATTAGAAGAAATGTAATGGCTGCCGTTCCACTCTGTATGTAGGTCACAGAGGTTGTAAAATGATCGAGAACAAACAATCTGAAATTTGCATCTCCGTGGACTTGCCTATGTCCTTGAAACCCAACGGCCAGCTACTGAACTACACAGAAACTGCTGTAATATATCTAAAGTTTCGCCATTGAAGCATCAAACAGTAGCAACAATGAAATGTAACATAAATAACCATTAAGCGGGGCTTTCAATTTTTACGCTGATGCTGACGAAAATGAATGCGGGTGACGCCCAACACACCGCCGCGGTAGCCAGGTTCTGCAGGTAATTAAAACCTGCTGGCCTTGTGGTGAAGTTGGCATCGGTGTTGTTTAGATTGGGGAGATGTTACTTTCTGAGGGTGATCACACCTTCAACAACTGCTTTTTAATCTCTTTACAACGTGCGTATAGTAGATAGAGAAAGCATTGTTTTGAGGCCCCACAACAAATACTCTTTTACATGGAAAAATTTCGAACGGTTTTATTTTCAAAAACAATTTATAACTTTGATTAACATACAGTGGAATCCCGAAATAACGTGGTTCTTGTGGGACATGCTTTAGCCCTGCATCATAACGATTCCATAGTATAGTATAGGTTAGAAGTGACAAAAGTCGATGGTGGGATCAGAGAGTCTTCAAACATATCAGGTTGAAGAAACTGCCACGTCTATACGTTAACCATGAATTCTGCATGATGAGTGTAACAAAGAAGTCCAATTATTGGACATATTTCTTACGCTTATCACGTAGAATCCCTGGTTAACGTATGACCGAAGCACTACCTTCCGCTCTGTACACAATAGCTTAGCGAATTTAAAAGCTATGCTGTAACAGTTTAAGCCTGTTATGTTGAACAGTTTCGTAGATAACGGGTCGTTAATTCAGAATGCTTTACATTGGCGGTATAAGCCTTAGAGTCTGCCCTTAAATTAGTGGACGGCGGTGCGGTGCGATGCGTGTCTGTTAAGTTGTCTACAATCAGGTGATTTCAACGCACGTATAGGGAGGCAGCTGTTCTTCCCATACCGTTATTCACATATGGAGTTAATCAGCCGCGTGCTTGTAATTTGCTTTTATGGGTTCTAAACAGGTTGTGGCATCCGCAATTATGTCATTAAAAGGATAATTTTGCAGTAATCATTCCCTTCAAATGAAGGCATACTAATCAAGCTGTTGGTGAAGTACGAATTGGTACAGGCTTTAGCCCACATTCTGGAGGTCGTTGGTTCGATTCCTGTGAGCTTCTTGACCTATGGAGTTTTTCGGGGGTATCACTAGGGAAGTGCTGGAAAGCTGCTTACATCCCTTGAATTTTCTCTTCCTTTACTTCACCCTTCATGTGCTTGGCAGTTCCTAAGAATTCAATATGTCCGACATTACACCAAAAGCAGTACTACCAACCTAATAATAAAGGGATTTCTAACCTCAAATATCCCAAGGTTAAAGTAACATGCTTTCAAACGATAATAATGCCTGAACATCGTCACCACACAACACAAGATGAACCTACTCATCTTCGGCAAATCTTGTTCTGCAATAACACTTTTGGATAAAATCACTTCCGAACGCTAAATATCGTCATATATATTTAATGCACTACTGTGTTACGAACGCAAAAATAACAATAGTAACTATAACTGCATATAATGCTCTAAAACAATTCAGGACAAAACCACGCACACACGAGCAGTACAATGATGTCCAGAGATTAATACGGCGTCTGAACAGAATCTTGTTTTAAAATCTATCGGTTGGCTTCTCTGCAACGGGTTTAAAAATAAGGGTTTCTATGGCAACACAAGGGATGCAATAACACCAACTATCATAATAGGTGTACTAAAATTGATAGAATGTTTCATTTGCATTATGAATTTACCTTAATAACACTCTCAACTGTAATAAAATAGATATCTAAGTCCCCGCACATTATTATGTCAGTCGATAAACTAGAATAATGCGACGACGTAATTCGGAAGGATTGGTAGGTCGTGATCCCTGAGGGACTGGGTAAAAACACGACGAAACGGCCCTCGAGCAGATTCCACCAGAAACAATGGATCGTGGGAGATCACCGCTTCACGCAAACAAATGAATGCGGCCTTGCGACCTGCTTTTATTTTAAACAGAGCTGCAGCTGGAGTCCTAAAGTAGAAATTAATTCTGCACTGCAGTTGGAGACTTCTAAAATTCATGAAATTCCTGACTGTGCAATGAAATAGAGAAGTTTGTAATGTGTAATGTAATCTAATGTTTGTTCGTACCTCACCAATAATTCCAAGTATTTAAATGAAATAGTTCCAGGAAAATTCAATAAAAGTAACTAAAATGCAACAATTTAGACCGCCCATGGAAAAAATAGTCTATAAACTGAGGATTGAAACATTTCATTTCACTCAATACATTTCTCAAATTATGTACTTCTTGGAAAATTGCATGTTTATCTCCCGTAATGTATCATATCCTATTAACCAAGTTTCCAACTTGCAAATTCATTTCAATCATTAATTTAAATTTCATTGACGTATTTACTCAAGTAGTCTTTAGTAAAATTTGTATTACCATTAATTACGGAGCATTAGATGAAAACGGTTGGACTTTAATCTCACGAGCTTTCCCTTATTTCGTGGAAATTTCTTAATGATGAATTTCCGCTTGCAAATTAATGTGGAATTCTGCAATTTCCTAAATTAAGCAAATGAACTACATTACGCATGTAGATCGTCATGTGTTTTAGAAGTATGTATCATCATGGTCTTCGATCACTCTGAAAATAATTGAGTCGTCGACATTCGCTTGATTAAACATGAGATGTACTTCAGAGTTTCGAAATTTACATACTTATTATTATGGATTACACACTTAGGCTCTGTAATGACGTCATTATGTATGCTGTATTGTTCGTTGTGATGTGTAGACATACGAAATACGTAATTCCTTGCAAAACGTGTGTCCTAAAAGCACAGTTAATTCAAATTGTATTCACCTATAACATAGTTTAACGTGTTAAAATAACATAAAATTGAATATTTCATTTTTGTCATAAGTAATCTGAATATAGGTTATGTTATTCCGAAAAAAATCGCAAGTGATTTTGCATAAGGAATAATACAACCTAGAGCGACTATTTTAGCGAATAATAGGAGTAGAAGATAGGAAAACTCTAAAAATTTGATGTGTTGCACTCACATGACTTTCTCTACTCTTGTACTAACCATTCTTACAAACTCTTCTATTATCTTCGTGTTAGTTCAGATAAACATTTGCAGAAATTATATGTTTATTTCCTTCCAGGTACAAGGGGAATATTAAAATACAGTAGGTTTTGTACGATAGTCAAATATTTTAAAGCTTTGAGATTCCGTTCTCTTTGCACACTTAACATATAAAAAAATGAACATCGATATTCCATTTCAGGAAAGTTTTAAGTTTTCCGAAACTCACACACATAACAAGGAATATCTCCGAAATGGTTCACCCTACAAGAAAATTTATTCGGACATAAATTGTGTATTTTAGCAAGATCTACTTTTTTTGTATAGTATGAGTTGGTTTATCTCTAACGGTTTACCAGTTGTGCAAAAGTCGTCCAGAGTAAATACGACTACAGGGTCTATAGCCAAAAAATTTAAGATATACATTTCATTTGTCATAAAAATATCTCAAAGATACGACATTTTAATCAAAATCGTTAGAGCTATTTTCAATAAAATAAAAATTTTCAAAAAATTTTCCATGTAAAGGGTAGTTTAGGGTGGGGCTATTTTCTTCAAAATCTTCGTGTCGCATCCTTGAAAGACTTTAAACTTAAATACCAACTTTGGTTTTTAACCGACTTTTCGTTTTTGAGTTATTCTGTCCATAGATTCAGGGGGTCTCAAAACATATATTTCCGGTGAAATCTTGACGTCGAATTTTTGGGTGGAATACAAAATATTCCCCTACTTACCAGTAGAGAAAGTAAAAAAAACCACTTATGGAATATATTAAATAACCTCAGTTGCATTTTTGCCTTCTGATGTTTAATGGTTTATTATAAGCATCTTATCTTTACTGTTAAGTCTCTTTGGAACTATACAGTGTGTCTGTTTCTCTTTGTGTTTTCTGGTTTAGAATGTTCTATTACTTCATCTACTTCTTCAAGTGAAAACCCTCAAATATTTTCAAAGCTGCCACCATTTTTGCATGGTTTATATGCACACTAATCGTGTATTTGTTACTGTACTTTTAATTTGGTCAAAGAAGTTACGTGCGGACTTATATTTGTGAATTTTAACATTGGAACCGACAACACTGTCGCTTTTTAAAATGCTGTCGCTATTACGCTGTTTCTCGAAATGTCATGGAATTTCCAAGCCAGCTTATAGTATCTCGATTTTTAACATTTGATTCATTTGCTACTGTGATGAAACTGGAGATCTCAAACGCAGGTTCTTCCTTGCCATTGTTGAAGTGTGGGATGTTGAGGACCTGTTTCTGGAACACCCGGTGGGGGTGATAACCGTACACATCTTGATGTGAAGTTATTATCGTTATTGCTAGCAATCAGCCAGCCCAAACCTGCAGTAGCAGCAACATTTCCATACGAATTTTCCCCACATTACCGTGTATTCAAAAACCATTAGCTGTTAAGATTATCTTGCTGATTTTCTTGTGAGATATGGTTCTTCAGCACGTCATTAGTGGCCCACGATATCTGATAAGCTCTTAAAGAAGTCAGGTCAACATGGCGCGCCTCTGGACCTAAAGCCCTTGGGCTCAACTCTCATTCAGATCAGAGAATCTTCTCGTGAGAGAAAAATAGCAAAGTATTTGACCTTTAGAGAGAACTGCAAGACCTTTAAACATCCCACTGTGTACAGAATCACAGATGTCAGATATTAGCAAAGAGTCTCAGATATGCCATAGATACACCTCCGGCTTGCATTCCGGAGCTCCTGGGTTCGATCTCCCTGGATGGCCACTCGATAATGGAATCAGCGTCAGCCTGTGTGCCTGTGTGTCTATGGACAGCATAACTCAAAAACGAAAAGTCGGTTAAAAACCAAAGTTGGTATTTAAGTTTAAAGTCTTTCAAGGATGCGACACGAAGATTTTGAAGAAAATAGCCCCACCCTAAACTACCCTTTACATGGAAATTTTTTTGAAAATTTTGATTTTCTTGAAAATAGCTCTAACGATTTTGATTAAAATGTCATATGTTTGAGATACTCGTAGTTTTATGACAATTGAAATGTATATCTTGAATTTTCTGGCTATAGCCGCTGTAGTCGTATTTACTCTGGACGACTTTTGCATAACTGGTAAACCGTTAGAGATAGACCAAATCATACTGTACAAAAAATGTAGATCTTGCCAAAATACACAATTTATGTCCGAATAAATTTTCTTGTAGGGTGAACCATTTCGGAAATATTCCTTGTTATGTGTGTGAGCTTCGGAAAACTTAAAACTTTCGTGAAATGGAACATCGGTGTTCATTTTTTTTATATGTTAAGCGCGCAAAGAGAACGGAATCTCAAAGCTTTAAAACATTTGACTATCGCTGAAAGCCTACTGTATTCTAATATTCCCCTTGTACCTACAAGGAAATAAGCGATAAGATAATTTGTACGAATGTTAATCTCAACTAACACGAAGAAGATATAGGAATAAGAGTTTGTAAGAATGGTTAGTACAAGAGTAGAGAAAGTCATGTGAGTGTAATACATCAGATTTTTAGAAAAGGTCCAAGTGTCTGTCTGTGAACAGGACATCTCTGAAACGAAAACTTGGCTAAAAACCAAATTTGGCATTTAAGGTTAATGTCTTTCAAGGATGCGACAAGAAGATTTCTAAGGGAATTCCTCCGCCCTAAACTACCCTTTACATCGAAAAGCTTTCGGCAATTTTGATTTTCTCAAAAATGACTCTAAGGATTTTGATTGAAATGCCATATATTTAGACAAATCATACTATACAAAAAATGTAGATCTCGTTAAAACACACAATTTATGTCTGAATGCATTTTTTGGTGGGGTGAACCATTTCGCAAGCGGCCTCGGCTCGCGACCCACAGGCAGCACATGCAGTCTCTTGTGGGAAGAGGCCCAGTCCTTTGTTAGATAAAAGAAGCAAGCAGCGCCCACTAAATTCCGGTAGCTGCACGACCATTGCTTGGGGCAAGCACGTAGCACTGCACGCCAGCAGTCCCCACTCGAGCCCCGAGGAGGGCTTTACATGATCGTGTCACTCCACACTCACTCACTGACCACTTTCAAACTAAACCACTTTTACTCCACTTTGGAGTACACAAATATTTAAATTGCAAAACCTGTGAAATTTGGTTTTGGTTAATACCAGAGTACATCTTTTAAAAAATCTGATGTGTTGCACTCACATGACTTTCTCTACTCTTGTACTAACCATTCTTACAAACTCTTATTCCTATATCTTCTTCGTGTTAGTTGAAATAAACTTCGCAGAAATTATCTTATTGTTTATTTGCTTGTAGATACAAGGGGAATATTAGAATACAGTAGGCTTTGAGCGATAGTCAAATGTTTTAAAGCTTTGAGATTCTATTCTTTTTGCACAGTAAATATAAAAAAAGAACAAAAAGAACAACGATGTTGCATTTGACGAAAGTTTAAATTTTCCGAAACTCACACACATAACAAGGAATATCTCAAAATGGTTCACCCTACAAAAAAGTTTATTTTCGCATAAATTGTGTGTTTCAGCAAGATCTACATTTTTTGTACAGAAAGATTTTGTCTATCTCTAACGGTTTACCAGTTATGCAAAAGTCGTCCAGAGTAAACAGGACTACATAGGGTATAGCCAGAAAATTCAAAATATACGTTTCGTTTGCCATAAAAATATATCAAACATATGACATTTTAATCAAAATCGTTAAGATATATTCAAGAAAATCAAAATTTTCAAAATCTTTTCCATGTAAAGGGTAGTTTAGGGTGTAGGAATTTTCTTCAAAATCTTCGTGTCGCATCCTTGAAATACATTAACCTTAAATGCCATATTTGGTTTTTAACCGACTTTTCGTTTTTAAGTTTTGCTGTCCACAGACAGACAGACAGACAGACACACACGGACCTTTTTCTAAAAATGTTTTTTTTTTTTTGGGGGGGGGGGTTCAGGGATCCATGAACGTCGGCAGACTTTTTTCCAGGGGGGGGGAGGCCAAATGTTAGAATTTTGCAATCAGATAATATTAATTCATTATTTTGTTGTCAAAAGTTAGAGTATTTGTTGCGGATAACCGTATAAATTTGCGCTAAATAGAAATTGTTCTTTACATAAAAATTAAAATAATAGTTTAATAGTCAGCACATTAAGTTCATTCATTTCCAAGTGGGGGCCCCGACCCTCCCTTGCCCCCCCCTTCGCGACGCCCATGCAGGGAGCTCAAAATATATTTCCGGTAAAATCTCGACATCGAATTTTTGGGTGGAATACAATACTTCCTCTACTTTACTATACGTGGTAGAGAAAGTAAAAATATGGGACTGTCCCGGCTAATACGTTAAGTCTGGTCGGCTTATCCTGGAAGAAATCCCACTTAAACATTCTTTTATGTAGGTATACCTGAAATACGCCAACCAACGCGCTTTAAGCGAAATGTAGTAGGAAAGCAGCAGTTGCCATCTAGCGGTGAAGAGTCTAACTACTACAACTACCGATATTCTTGTGTGTGCACCGGTACACAATTATTTTGTTTTGGTTTTCTTTATTTGTATCTAAAGGCCGCGATGTCGACACCCCCCGAGGGTTCGCCGACCCTGGCATCACCAATTAAAATGCTAAACATTCCGTCTGTCCTCAGGCAACAATGAATAATTTCAGCTTTAATGAGAAACAGCGCCTCTAGAGGAAAGTTGGCCAACTAACACCTCGCCTCCTCGCCCAAAACTCGTGCTGCTGATAATGAATTCATCTATATCACTGCAATTAACACTGTATCATCAGTTTAAGGTGTCTCTCTCTCGCGCGCCTTGTTTATTTTCCTGAAGACAATTTCTCTAACACCGAATCCATAATGTGACGGTTTAATACGATATACGTTCATTTTACAGGGTTTCCCAACACGGAGATTTGCTTAGGTTCAGGGTACGGATTTTTAAGTCCTATTAACCTGTTTTAGGCTTTCTAGGTTGTGCTTGTGGATCATTATTATTAACATGTTATTGACACAAAGTCCATATATTTCATCGGATTTCCCTAAATCCATAAAAGTAATTTTAATAAAATTGCTTTCGAAAACATTGGTTTTTCTTAAAATGACCAGAGATTCCATTAAAATATCATTTATTATCATAAATAAAATGTGTATCTTCAATTTTTTGGGAATAACCCCTGAAGTCCTGTTCAATCTGAATGACTTTTGTATAATTCGTAAACCATAAGAGACAGAGCACAAGATTTGTGTTAAAAACATTTTCTGTGCAGTAAACAAATTCCAGATTATTTGCTTTTATTGGCTTGAATTTTCAAATTCATATATTTTTCTCAAAATATGATTACCTTTTTTTTTCCCCCTTAATCCATCACATGGCAACCAGCATTTATTAGAGTTATTTTTATTTAAAAATACTTACCAAGCACGCCAGTAAATGATTAAGCCCTAAGTACGTTTTTGAAATATGATTTTTGGACGATTGAATGAAATAAAGGAGTTTAGCTTGTAGGTGCGGTAGACCAGATTTCAATTAATTTATAAGTTCTCTCTCAGCTTTATGTTCTATTCTGCCAACGAATTGCATTAAAAGGTTCGGTCGTAATATTAAACGATGCCGATTATACATTTTAAGCAATATTAATCGTTTATAAACTACTAAACTCCGGAGTATTTATCATTGTTTTTAATGTAAGCGGACATTTTTCTTAAGTACAGAGGGGCGTGGTGATTGGCTTCAAGCTTCAACTGTCTTGTATGGATGGTGAAAGCACGCCATCTCTCCTCACTGGACTTAACCATTCACTGCCAACTGACGAAAACGAAACCCAAGAACTATATGTATTTCGACTTTCTCTTGTTATAACAGAGAACCAGTTTATAACCTCAAATCTCGCTTCACTTTTAACATTAGCAAATAACATTCCTTCTGGAAAGGTGCATTAATTATTAAAAAACAATTATTGTTAAAATACAGTTGTATAATTGTAATGGGGTGCTATTTTGATTGCTAATCGATTGTAATATGTAATAAGTTGCTTTTCAGCGATTTTTGGGGTACGGGTGGTGACAATGACAAAATAATGACCTAGTGATAATTTGTACAAACAAAAGAACGACCAGGTGATAATTTGTGTAAAATGGTCGTTTACAGTTTTAAACTCTATTTTCGCCGCTGCCTAAAAGTTGGTTTTTAAGAGCTTAAAAATTCGAGAGCTAGTCATAACTTTTCTCCACGGTCGTTCGTGATTTACTAGCAGATGTTATATCCGAGACACGCAAAACGTTAATTAGTGTATCTAATTGTCAGTGAAGGTTGTTAATCTACGAAAACAATATGTGATATAACCGGTTACTGTTAAGCTTTTAATGACACGAGGTTTATCCTTGCGCGCACCTCAGGACTGTCTGGCTGGGTAAGTGGGGGGGGGGGGGGGGTATACTTCCTAGTGGTGTCATGGGCATTGTGGATATTCCCTCGGTATTGCATAACGTGCCAGAGAAAGTGATGTGAACACAAGGTCAGGCAGGCCTATCTTCCCCACAGTCCCTTTCGCTACTGCATGGTTAACCACTTAGGGACTGCTATGTTGGTACCATTGCAGTAGTTAAACATGCCACTTAACTTTACAAACAAGTGTATACCTTGCAAAATGCAACACCACTCCGGTTTGTGTTCCACCATTATTTATTATTATGACTCTGCTTCCATAACCTAAAAAATCACCATAACATTCAAAATAATTGGGCCACAACGAAAATATGTATAAATAAAAATGATGCATTACAATCACGTGACTATTCTATGCCCACCTCGGTAGCGTGATGGTTAGCTGTCTGCCTAACGTTCAAGAGGTCGCGAGTTCGAATCTCGCTTAGGGTGAGTTATCCGGGTAAGGTTTTTTTTCCGAGGTTTTCCGTTATGCTGAGAAGACGAATGTCAGGTAACTTAAAGCTCATTTAAGGATCATTTCATTCATTCACCGTTCCATATGGCATTACGTTGGAGGAAGTTTAAAAAAAAAAAAAAAGTCTGCGCCTATGTATGTGTGTATGTGGACAGCATAACTCAAAAACGAAAAGTCCGTTAAAAACCAAAGTCGGTATTTAAGTTTAATGTCTTTCAAGGATGCGACACGAAGATTTTGAAGAAAATTCCTGCACCCTAAACCACCTTTTATAACAAGGAAAATTTTTCGACAATTTTCATTTTCCCCAAAACGGTTCTAACAATTTTGATTACAATGCCATATGTTTAACATATTTTTAAGACAAGTGAAATGTATATTTTGAAGTTTTTGGCTATAGCCCCTGTAGTCGTATTTACTCTGGGTGACTTTTGAATAACTCGTAAATCGTAACAGATAAACAAAATCATACTGTACAAAATATGTAGATCTTCTTAAAATACACAATTTATGTCTAAATGAATTTTTTGTAGAGTGAACCATTTCGGAGTTACTCCTTGTTGTTTATGTGAGCTTTCCATGCTTATACTTTCCTCAAATGGAAGGCACAATTCACTTTTTTATATTTTGGTTATCTGTGCAAACAAAACTGAATTTCAGTCTTCATACAGCGAGCAACTTTAAAATATTTGACTATCGCTCAAACCCTAATGTATGCCATGACAGGGCATTTGATTTCCTAAGTGCTGCTATAAGGAATTAGTAAGTATACACATTTCTTGTTCATTTAGGTTTAGAAGATACATAGTAGTTTTTGGAAATATTAGTAAGAAGATTCTTACATCCAGGAATTACGATTTATTGAAACGTATACATTGCGATGGTTTCGAAATGGCAATATTTACGTTGACAACATCTTATTTAATAGGCATGATTGGCATTGGACTCTATCTAGACTGTAGACCAAATTAAGGAGATTCATAAGGGGAAAAGGCTACATATTGAGCCTTATATTTCTTATTTAAGAGACAAATACAGCATTTCAAGCTTGGAAGCGATTGGTCAGTTTTTGGTGCTCGTGGAGTGATTACTAAATTTATTGTTAATTTGTTCGGACGTTTTGAATTGCAATCAAGTTTTTTAGAAGATATTGCTTTACAAATTATTCGTGACTCTTTGTACATTTTACATAATCATCTATATACTACACTAAATTAAATAAGTAATTCTAAAATGTTTAGCTGTCCTGTTTCCCAACTTTATAATAATTTTGTACATTATTACTGTTTAGAATTATTTATAAAATTTAAGGAAAACCATTGAGAACTTTAAGAGCTGTGGTAATTTAACTAAAATGTGATTTCCGTATGTTCAGACAACATTGCCCCCTTAAGCAATAGTCATATTTATTAGGAGATGGTGCACGCGGTTTATTACATAATTATTATCTTGTAGATACAATGGGAGTAGAGGAATAAAGTAGGCTTAAGCGATAGTAAAATCTTGTAAGAGCTGATACAATTGTTTTCATCACGTATTTTCTTATAAGTATTATATATACAGTGAGACTGGGAGAATGATGTTACATTAAGCTGTGTGTGATGACTGAAATTTCGTTCTAGCTGCATGACCTTAGAAGGGGAAAAGAATAACGACTTCCCATTTGAGAAATATATAAGCATTGCAAAACTGAAACCAACAAGGAATATCCCGGAAATGGTTAACTCTAAAAAAATTAATTTGATACAAATTGTGTACTTTGAGATATTTTGTCTTTAGAGCCGTTTTTGTAAACGAAAGTTTCTCCATGTTTTTTGTTAAAAATATTTGTTCTCATCATTCGAAATGCAGAATTTAAATACTAAGTTTGGTATTAAACCAACTTTACGATATTTTTGTCATAAGTTACGCTGTTCACAGACAGACGCGCTCAGACACACGAGCTTTTTACAAAAAATGCTTTTTGGGATTCAAAGAGTCTCAAAACACCTATTTCTGGTGAAATTTCGATATGGAATTTTTGGGTGGCATAAAAAAAATCTGAAAATTAGTAATAATTTTATTTATAGCAACCCACCATAAAGTTTGGAATAAATGTACTGAAAATTTAATTTTTATTCTGTGCAGAAGCATGCATTAACATGGCGATGTAAAATTTAAAATAATCCACTCTAAAATCTACTAAATACTAATTGAAAATTCAAAATGGCTCATAAAGAATAAATGTCCCGTATGGTTCTTATGCTGAAACTTTGGCAAGTTACGCACAATCTCGCGAAGGTTTCTGGGTCAGTAGAATGCGAGGAGTTTCAACAATTAGTTTATCTATATATGTTGGTAGGTATGAAGTTGATAAACTCCAACACCGGGTGACCGATTACCATGAAAATTGACACATCTAAGTGTTTTTTTCATGGAGAAAGTTTTTATGTTATCTATTTGACTATGCAAGGCATTACATTCATATGGTTTTCTCTACTCGCTTATCTTTTACATAACTTTCACATATGCTTCTCTATTCCTCTTCAAAATACAATTCATACAATTTTCTATGATTGAAATAGAAATGCAACGTATTACATTCACACGGTTTTCTCTATTCGCTTTTCTTCCTGTGATATTTGAGGTTCAATAGTCTTTTGCATACTGTGTTCCAGAGGTTTTTATTTATTTTGTTTATTTTTTGTTCTTTATAGTATCCTAAGAGTTTAATAAATCCTTTGTTAAAGCGTATTAGGTAATATAGAGAGACCCAAAAACATCTGAACCGCTGCGCAGTGTTTTTCCACTGAAACACGACAACGCAGCAATGCGGTTGACTTGTTTTTATCTGCTCTGAAAGTGCACTATTGAGCTGACGCACTATCGTGTGGTTGAGTTATTATCAGTGCGCTTTATTATTTTGTCCTGTACTTAGGCACAAGTATATTATGGCTCAGCATTTGTTTTCTACTGCACAGCGTGTATTTATTTATGATTCGTATGTGTTAACTCAGTCAGCTCGCCAAGTGAAAGTGCGATTTGCAGAAAGATTTCCAGATGATCTGCGACTTTTATCTCTGGGGTAACTTAAAGCACGAAGTGTCTTCCACACCCTGGAAGAATTAAAACCAAATATCCGCCAGGAAATTGCCATCATTTCTCAACGTGGTACGGCGAGTGATGGATAGTTTTCTAAAGAGGTGCCAAAAATGTATTGACAACGACTGTGGTCACTTTCAGCATCTACTTTAATAAAATTGGTAAGTAAAGCCTTTAAAAGTAGTTTTAAAAATATTGTCTGGTTTTATCCGCGCTGTTCTATGACAGCGGCAGTCGGCGACGAGCGCCGAGGTCCCATACAGGCAAAACACAGCGCAGCTGGTTCGGAGTATGTTGGACCATCCGTTATAGTTTAAATGTCTCCAAAGCAACATAAGACTATTGGAGAAGTGTAACCTAAGCCTTAGTTGTAGAGATAAATGTCAGACCACGGGCAACGCCGAGTATTTCAGTTAGTGCCTTATAAACAATGAAATCTTCCATACGTGGTCATGCACTTGCAAATGAAGTAACTTGTAATAGATGGAGTGTGACGTAATCATTGTGTTTATTTATGAGAACTAGCTAAAGGATGTAAGGCCAAGCGTGTATAAATATTGGCCTTCCTGGAAACTATTAATCGTTAAAAGTGATAAAATCAGATGATGCAAGAAGAATATGAAAGGTTGCAGGTGGAGACAAACGTCAGTGCTATTTTAGGAGCATATAAATCATAGTTGGCTATATTCAATGCTGGTGTGATATATTCTACTTATGATACCAAGTAAGTTCACTACCTGTTTCCCTATACTTCAGCATTAAATGAAAGTGCATATTACTTCATGAACAGTTTCTGCGATATACGCAATGAAACATCATTGACGCAACAATCGCGCAAAAGAAAATTCTATCGTTTGTCGACGGACCACTAAACCCCATTCACTCATCAGAGAGAGCTGCAGTTACAGGCATTAGTTAGTCAATGTGTCAGAGAGTGCGAGACAGCTGTGTGTGCGTGTTACGGTCGTCGGAAAGATACGTCGTTTGAAGTAAGAAGAATTAACGTGCGTAAAGTGATTGTATCATCAAAGTTAGTGTATGCGAGATAGAGAAAGTGAAGAAAGACAGTGAAAGGACTGAGTCAAGGTTACAAGAAGTAAACAGTTGTGAGTTATAATATTACGAAATACCGTAGACTGTGTTAACGTTAGTGGAAAAGAACTGTGCATTTGTGCAAAAGTTTAGAAGACTGATTGAAAAGTAACTGGATTGTACTTTGTCATATTTTGTAAAGTTTGTAGATTATGATCTTGCAATCGTTTCTGTTACATTGTTGGAATTTGAGTTTTAAGAATGGGTTGTTCATTACCGTTTTAGCTACGCCTTGTGATTCCTCATCCTTGCTCTTGATGGTCCGGTGTTATCACCTCTCTCTGGAGATGTACTTCCTATTCAAGGACTCGGCTTCATTACCCACTGAGAAAGCGGGCTCTAGTACAATTCTCAGAATCACCTCAGTGTCCGGCGAAATAATTGGTTCAAGGTTTCGCCAAATACCACTAGACACTATAATTTTGCAGAAGGCCATTCCAGTTAAAAGTCATCAAGCCTTTAAGACTAGCCATAGTTGAAATTTGCTCAAACTTTCAAAAAACTTAAAAGTTACTTTTGATGTCCAATAAATAGTTTGAAGCTTTAACTTCAATTACGGACAATGAACCACAAGCACAAAATCGTAGTAAGTTCTATTCATACAGTTTTGGAAGGAAATGCGATGTTTAGCAGTGTTCTTTTCCCCTTATAAAATTATCGATCTAGTAGGTCATGCATAGGTTATAATTCTATCCTTAGAATAAAATATTAATTTTATGCATAAAAGTAGGAAAAGAATTTACTTCGTAGGCAATACCAAGAAAAATCATATGTTTTTCCATAGGCTTCGCTTGTTTAAATAATTTTGTGTGTTGCACTCACATGACTTTCTCTACTCTTGTATTAAATATTCCTACAAAGTCTTATTCCTATATATTCTTTATGTTAGTTGAGTTAAACATTTACAGAAATTATCTTATTGCTTATTTCCTTGTAGGTACAAGGGGAATATTAGAATACAGTAGGCTTTGAGCGATAGTCAAATCCTTTAAAGCTTTGAAATTCCGTTCTCTTTGCGTGGCCAAACAAATAAAAAAGCTAATAACGATCTTCCATTTGAGAATAACTACTGCAAAAGTCACACAAATAACAAGGAATATTTCCAAAATGGTTCGCTCCACAAAAAAGTGCTTTTAGTGTGTGTTTTAGTGAGATCTACATTTTTGCACAGTAAGATTTGGTCTATCTCTAACGGTTTACCAGTTCTGCAAAATTCATCAAGAGTAAACAGGACTATTAAGGTATAGCTAGAAAGTTCAAAATATACATTTAATTTGTCATAAAAAATATCTCAAACGTGTGGCATTTTAATCAAAATTGTTAAGGGCCATTTCGAGAAAATCAAAATTATCCATGTAAAGGGTAATTTAAGGTAGAGGAATTTTCTTGAAAATCTTCGTATCGCATCCTTGAAAGATTTAAATACCAACTTTGGTTTTTAATTGACTTTTTGTTTTTGAGCTATGCTGTTCACAAACACACACACACACACACACACACACACACACACACACACACACACACACACACACACACACACACACACGGACCTTTTTCAAATCTCAACTTCGAATTTTCGAGTGGAATAAAATACTTCCGCTAGTTATACGTGGTAGAGATAACACAAAGTCCATAATGAAGTAAAATAACTGCATTTTTTTCAAATTCGTGGTGGGAAGACTTGCTATCGAAGACATGATGAAATTAACATCCGAGTTTACCAGTGCGTCAGTTTCAAGTATTTACAGTTCACGCAAAGAAAAACCCTCAGTTGGTGAAGTCAGAACTCCCGGCAAGAAGAGACCACGAGCCAGGCAAGTGTTGGATGTAGTTTGTGACGAATTTGTGAGATCTGCAATACGCCGAAAAGTTCACCAGTTCTTTGTTAACAATGAACCCCTTAAACAAAGTGCTGTTGGCAGTTAACCCTGATCCCGATCTTCCAGATTTAAAACGAACTTCCCTCCATAAGCTGCTTCTGGAGATTAGTGCTTTGTTTACATCTCCTCTAATCTCTTGATGTTTAGATAGATTTTAAGCTGTCGTCACATGAAAAGCACGTGCTGTATTCACAGATTGCCATGCAGTTTAAATGTGCATGACTTGGCATAGGTACGTGTAAGTCGTAAAATATTTTAGTACTCATGCTCCATTGCTTTTATGCATTAAAATGGAGTTGTTTATTACCACCGTATCCACTTTATTAGCAGGCCATGAAACTGAAGCTTTGGAAAACAATAATTCAGCTGTTTCGCTCGCTATTTAAGAAATGCACCTACAAGAAAATTACAGCATTTCTAACCATTTTTATCTTGACTAACATTAAAAATACGAGTTTCTAAGAATAGTTAATACAAGAGTAGAGAATGTCATGTGAGTGCAACACATCACATTTTTTGACATATTCTCTATCTGAAAATATACAAGGTTGTTCTTGGCATGCGCATACATATTCGTGGTGTGGGGTAGTGCATCTGATTCAGGAGGTTTGGATTTCGCATTTCTGTTCGGCCGAGCTACCCAGATAAATTCTGTCCTTTTTCAGGGTATTCCCTTACCCTATAAAGATAAGGTTGGGTAACTAATCCTACGGACTCGTTTGAGCTTCCTTTTAACCATTTTCCCAATCCTATACATATATCTACCCATTTGACGACATATAAAAAAGCTCGGACGAAAATATTGCAATATCAGTAGAATTGCGTAATCCTTCCGCTACTAGGAAAAACCCCCGCTGTTAGTAAAATGCTCTTTTAATGACCAAATCATGTGACTAGAAGCTCCAAAAGTTAAATAAACACGATTCATAGTCATGAACTCAGCTAAATTGAGATAAACATTTGCAGAAATTATCTTATTGCTTATTTTCTTGGGAAATATGGGAATACCGTAGACTTTGAGCGACAGTCAAATCTTTTAAAGCTTTGAGATTCCGTTCTCCTTGCACGGTTAACATTTAGAAAAATGAATATCGATGTTCCATTTGACGGCATTCTTTCCAAAACTGACACAAATAACAAGGAATATCTCCGAAATGGTTCACACTACAAGAAAAAATTATTTAGACATAAATTGTGTATTTTAGCAAGATCTACATTTTTGTACGGTAAGATTTGGTCTATCTGTTACGGTTTAGGACTTATTCAGAAGTCATCCAAAGTAAACAGGACGACACAGCCTATAGCCAGAAAATTCAAAATATACATTTCATTTGCCATAAAAATAGCTTAAAGATACGGAATTTTAATACAAATTGTTAGAGCCATTTTCGAAAAAAAATGTTCAAAAACTTTTCCATGCAATAGGTGGTTTAGGGTGAAGGAATTTTATTCAAAATCTTCGTGTCACAATCCTTAAATGATTTTAAACTTAAATGCTGACTTTGGTTTCTGGCCGATTTTCCGTTTTTAAGTTATGCTGCCCACAGACAGACAGACAGACAGACAGACAGACAGACAGACACACGCGCGCGCGCGCACACACACTCACATTCGGGGTACCTCAAAGCAATATTTCCGAAGAAATCTCGACATCAAAATTTTGGGTGGAATACAACACTTCCTCTGCTATACAAGTAGAGAAAGTAAAAAAAATCTGATGTGTTGCACTCACATGACTTTCTCTACTCTTGTACTAACCATTCTTACAAACTCTTATTCCTATAACTTCTTCGTGTTAGTTAAAACATTTGTACAAATTATCTTATTGCTTATTTCCTTGTAGGTACAAGGGGAATATTGGAATACAGTAGGCTTTGTGCGACAGTCAAATCTTTTAAACCTTTGAGATTCTGTTCTCCTTGCACACATAACATATAAGAAAATGAAACAACGATGTTCCATTTCACGAAAGTTCTAAGTTTTCCGAAACTCACACACATAACAAGGAATATCTCCGAAATGGTTCACCCTACAAGAAAATTTATTGGGACATAAATTGTGTATTTTAGCAAGATCTACATTTTTGTATAGTATGATTTGGTCTATCTCTAACGGTTTACCAGTTATGCAAAAGTCGTCCAGAGTAAATACGACTACAGGGGCTATAGCCAGAAAATTCAAGATATGCATTTAATTTGTCATAAAAATATCTCAAACATAGGACATTTTAATAAAAATCGTTAGAGCCATTTTCAAGAAAATCAAAATTTTCGAAAAATTTTCCATGTAAAGGGTAGTTTAGGGTGGGGCTATTTTCTTCAAAATCTTCGTGTCACATCCTTGAAAGACATTAAACTTAAATACCAACTTTGGTTTTTTAACGGAGTTTTCGTTTTTGAGTTATGCTGTCCACAGACTGACAGACTGACATGCAGACACACACACGGACCTTTTTCTAAAAATGCTTTTTCTGGATTCAGGGGGTCTCAAAACATATATTTCCGGTGAAATCTCGACATCGAATTTTTGGGTGGAATACAATACTTCCTCTACTATACAAGTAGAGAAAGTAAAATATGCATGGTGCTCGAAAACAATTTGTGCCGGAAGTTCCCAATAATCTTGCTGAAGTTCGCGGTGCTTTGCAAGAGATGGTCATTGAAAGAATGAATGTTTCAGTTTTAGCAAAGATGAAGAAGTGCAAACGAATGACGTCAGATATACTGGGAGTCCTTATATTTGCATGACAATTAGTTCAAAGTCACATGTACGGCTTTCATAGAGATGAATCAGATTTAAAACAACATGCTGGGAGTGAAGGACACAAACTTAATGCGCGTTACAACTCCAGTGTTAGGAAATTGTCCATTTGTTATCACCAAGTAAATCGCCTGAAAGCAGTGGCGGCTCGTGAAAATTCTGATTCACAATTCATATGGGCAACTGAGCTCTCGTATCTTGTTATTTTTTTATTTTAAATGACTAAAATCACAACAACCATTATTTGTCCAGATGCTGCTCCTCTCAGTCGTAAACAATAAGCACAAAATACAGCTTCTTTTCTAAGAACAAACCCGAAAGATGTATCTCCTTCAGTTTCACCTTGTTATTCATTTCACACTTTCATAGATTTAAATTTCCCGCTATGAGCAGACATAACTGCATGAAATTTGCTGCCAGAAACACAAACATAAAAATCTGATGTGTTGCACTCACATGACTTTCTCTACTCTTGTACTAACCATTCTTACAAACTCTTATTCCTATATCTTCTTCGTGTTAGTTGAGATAAACATTCGTACAAATTATCTTATTGCTTATTTCCTTGTAGGTACAAGGGGAATATTAGAATACAGTAGGCTTTGTGCGATAGTCAAATGTTTTAAAGCTTTGGGAAAGTTTTCCGGAACTCACACACATAACAAGGAATATCTCCGAAATGGTTCACCCTACAAGAAAATTTATTGAGACATAAATTGTGTATTTTAGCAAGATCTACATTTTTGTATATTATTATTTATTATAATTCTCCCAGTCAGGTCGGTGAGACCCATAAACCAACGACAGGTGTGGTCCTCCAGACATTCTGGGGGTTGTGAGAGAGCGATGTAACCGCCAAAACATAAAAATATGGTGCTCTCTAAAAATCGGTTACTATTACTGCTGTTGCTCTCTTCAATATCGTGAAAAATATTGGAGAGCAAGAGGATTAATGACTTCATTGTCAGAAATCCAGCATTAGCTAACAACAACAACATTTTTGTATAGTATAATTTGGTCTATCTCTAACGGTTTACCAGTTATGCAAAAGTCGTCCAGAGTGAATACGACTCCAGGGGCTATAGCCAGAAAATTCAAGATATACATTTCATTTCTCATAAAAATATCTCAAACATATGACATTTTAATCAAAATCGTTAGAGCCATTTTCAAGAAAATCAAAACTTTCGAAAAATTTTCAATGTAAAGGGTAGTTTAGGGTGGGGTTATTTTCTTCAAAATCTTCGTGTCATATCCTTGAAAGACATTAAACTTAATTACCAACTTTGGTTTTTATCCGACTTTTAGTTTTTGAGTTATGCTGTCCACAGACTGACAGACTGACACAGGCACACACACGAACCTTTTTCTAAATTAGCTTTTTTTTTGGATTCAGGGGGCCTCAAAACATATATTTCCAGTGAAATCTCGACATCGAATTTTTGGGTGGAATACAATACTTCCCCTACTTACCAGTAGAGAAGGTAAAAAAACAATAATAAACTTGGTTACAAAATAACTATTCCAAACTGAAGTACCGATCTGGTAAATTACTTGAAATGCATATGCATTTATAATGGTTTAATAAAAATATATGTAATTGTGTTTATAACATTAACATAACCGTTATTTTAATATACAAAATGCTACATTATATTAAGAAACTTCAAGTTGGCTAACTGCCTAGTTGATTGCAACTCTTGCTAAACGACTGGGAGGGAAATACTCATAGGAAACAAAAATAGACTTGTAGGAGAACGCAATGTGCTTGCTCGGTAACAATCGCATCTTAACTTTGTCGATCTAGCTGCTTTAAGTCGCCGTATTCGTTAATGCAAGCTTTTGCCCGCTCCCTGCGACCCCTCACCTTTTTATCAGTCTCCGGAACTTGACTGAATGCGCTGGCATTTGGTAAATAGGACGCGGGAAAATTAAACGAGCAAGTTCATATAGAAGAATATACATTCACATACAAGAAAAAAATTATTGGGTGTGCAGATGCGAGTATATGATTATCCAGGAACCGCCACTGTCTGAAAGTAATCTTGTTTGCTCCGTAGAATTATCACAAGTAATATCACAAGACGTCTGACCTAAGTGATAAACTCCAGCGAGAGAATTCATTTGCGAAGTTCAGACCTCGAATGATATTTATCAGGATTATTTCATTAATAAAATACGAATTCAAATACAATTTCACAAAGATTTGACCACAAAATGTTTAAGGCATTTGGCGAAAACTGCCAAAAATTTCGACTTTTACTGTTTACATTTTTATTATGCTCATACTTTGTACTTTAACGTCACATTTTCATTTTCTCAATACTGGAAATTTTTAAGGGACACTGGGAGTAAAATTTGAAAGTTTCACATTTTTGATAGATTTTTCTGAAATTTTTACTGTGTTTGTACTTATACGAGAATAGGAGTTACACCAAATTGCATTAAAATTGGATATTTCGTTTATGATATATAAATTATTTTATGAATTTAATAGGCACATTTTCAAAATAGAGCTCGCGTCTATTGACTATTCAAAATTCATTTACATTGGCCGAACTGATACTCTAAAACATGGGTAACAATTGTATGAAGAGATATTTCAAATACATTTGCTGATTATGCTGTACATATTTTTTTAACAACAAAGAAAATTTAATCTTAAAAATTATTGATTTTTTCATACAAAAAAAAGTTTTTGGAATTCATGTTAATGATAACATCAATATTGAATCATAGTTTTGTTTAGCTGCTATTTATGAATACTTCTGGAAATTCTCATTGAATTTGAAGCAAAACTCAGGCGCGACCTTCTTTTGGAATGTGCAGAAATGTAGTTTTGAGAAAAACAGGCTTTTATATAGGAGCATCCTGTGTACGTTAAGGGAAGAGCGCTATTTGAAAGGGCCGTAATGGCCACATGGAGTGGGGGATATGAAAAATGTTAGCTGATCCAAATAATACATTTTAAGGTAAAAAAACAATTTTCGACTTTTTGACAATTTTGACCAAAATTTCACTCCCAGTGTCCCCCAGGAATGCATTTAAGTGGCCCAGTGGGCATTCCTCGCTAAGCTTCGTCGCTCGCTACAGCTTTCAAATGCAATTTTCGTTTCCACTGGCTTTGACTTTAGTCTCTTGCAAGGCAATTTGCTTCAGAAAGTTTGTGAGTTGTCTGTGCTGAAATATATTCGATATACCGAGCTGAAATGCTGCGATCTTACACGTGTTGGGCTTGTAAATAGAAAAGTGCAGTTAGCAGGTTATTTCAGTGTTCCAATCATACCTTAGGCATGGTTTAGCTATGTTTGTATTTATCAAATACGCGATTTGAATTGTTCAGTTATCATAGCAAAGTTCACTACACTGAGATATTGACGACTGTTTTTGGCATGTTACAGTAAAATCTGGAGTATTCGAGGTAATAGATGAAGGTGCACGAAAAATCGAAAAAGCTGTAATTTAATGTTTTTAAGGTACATCTGTGTGCATATATAAGCTTTTAGTTCCCCAATTATTAAATTTTAAAGCTGAATACCTCACATCATGCAATTTCAACCGGTGTTATAATCATATGTCACCTAATAATGCAGAAATGTGTCATATAAGTTTCCTTTCTTAGCCTGGTTCAAAAGAAAATAATTTTTCAAATTATTGTTTAAATTTCTGGTCTTTTTGAAGGTTTATATATCTTTAAAACTTAATAACTCAAAATCCGTTCAAAAGAAAAACAAATTATACGACAAATTTGATTGTTTTTTTTTTTAGGGGGGGGGGGATCTCAATGATAAATTTCAGAACAATTGGATGGAAACTGCAACAATTTAAGAAAGGAATATGCCAAAAAAAATTCAAAAACTTCAGGTTTCAAAAGGAAAATCATCTTCTTTCTGTATTTGTAACTTATGGTATATTTAATATTATGAAATGTCAAAATATGTGTCGAATTTATGGGACCAGTATTTTTAAAGTTACGGGATACAAATGTAAATTTTTGGAGGTTTAAACTAAATTTTGGCGGTACATCCCCTTAAGGCTGCGAGGATTGACTTGTGCCTCCTCACCTATACCACTGTGATGGAATAAAGACTCACCAATGGAAGCTGGAAGTGCCAGGACCAGCAGCGCGGCGATGCTCAGGAAGAGGACTGTTCGGGCGATCATCGTAAATGTGTTCCTCGTACTCGTAGTAGCTCTGAATGAGTGTGCTCGTGCCGGCTCGCTGCCGTTATTATAGGTTGCTCACGTGACGTCACTGTTGAAGGTAAACATTACTACTACGGTTGGGAAATGGTGAACGAACGACCAGCCCGCATATCGATGCTGACCCAGTGGAAGGTCTCTCTCCGCCTCTCCTACAGGAGAAAGTGTTGGCGTGCATCACTGTCCGAGGTTCTTCAACTCACTGTCACAACGCGACCATTCTAGACGCTGCAGGAACTCCGCTCGGAGTCCACATACTGGCGTTGTAAAGCCATGCCTCACTGTCCGAGGTTCTTCAACTCACTGTCAAAACGCGACCATTCTAGACGCTGCAGGAACTCCGCTCGGAGTCCACATACTGGCGTTGTAAAGCCATGCCTCACTGTCCGAGGTTCTTCAACTCACTGTCAAAACGCGACCATTCTAGACGCTACAGGAACTCCGCTCGGAGTCCACATACTGGCGTTGTAAAGCCATGCCTCACTGTCCGAGGTTCTTCAACTCAACGCGACCATTCTAGACGCTGCAGGAACTCCGCCCGGAGTCCACATACTGGCGTTGTAAAGCCATGCCTCACTGTCCGAGGTTCTTCAACTCAACGCGATCATTCTAGACGCTGCAGGAACTCCGCCCGGAGTCCACATACTGGCGTTGTAAAGCTATGCCTCACTGTCCGAGGTTCTTCAACTCACTGTCAAAACGCGACCATTCTAGACGCTGCAAGAACTCCGCTCGGAGTCCACATACTGGCGTTGTAAAGCTATGCCTCACTGTCCGAGGTTCTTCAACTCACTGTCAAAACGCGACCATTCTAGACGCTGCAGGAACTCCGCTCGGAGTCCACATACTGGCGTTGTAAAGCCATGCCTCACTGTCCGAGGTTCTTCAACTCACTGTCAAAACGCGACCATTCTAGACGCTGCAGGAACTCCGCTCGGAGTCCACATACTGGCGTTGTAAAGCTATGCCTCACTGTCCGAGGTTCTTCAACTCAACGCGACCTTTCTAGACGCTACAGGAACTCCGCTCGGAGTCCACATACTGGCGTTGTAAAGCCATGCCTCACTGTCCAAGGTTCTTCAACTCAACGCGACCTTTCTAGACGCTACAGGAACTCCGCTCGGAGTCCACATACTGGCATTGTAAAGTCATGCCTCACTGTCCGAGGTTCTTCAACTCAACGCGACCTTTCTAGACGCTACAGGAACTCCGCTCGGATTCCACATACTGGCGTTGTAAAGTCATGCCTCACTGTCCAAGGTTCTTCAACTCAACGCGACCTTTCTAGACGCTACAGGAACTCCGCTCGGAGTCCACATACTGGCATTGTAAAGTCATGCCTCACTGTCCGAGGTTCTTCAACTCAACGCGACCTTTCTAGACGCTACAGGAACTCCGCTCGAAGTCCACATACTGGCGTTGTAAAGTCATGCCTCACTGTCCAAGGTTCTTCAACTCAACGCGACCTTTCTAGACGCTACAGGAACTCCGCTCGGAGTCCACATACTGGCGTTGTAAAGCCATGCCTCACTGTCCGAGGTTTTTCAACTCAACGCGACCTTTCTAGACGCTACAGGAACTCCGCTCGGAGTCCACATACTGGCGATGTAAAGCCATGCCTCACTGTCCGAGGTTCTTCAACTCAACGCGACCTTTCTAGACGCTACAGGAACTCCGCTCGGAGTCCACATACTGGCATTGTAAAGTCATGCCTCACTGTCCGAGGTTCTTCAACTCAACGCGACCTTTCTAGACGCTACAGGAACTCCGCTCGGAGTCCACATACTGGCATTGTAAAGTCATGCCTCACTGTCCGAGGTTCTTCAACTCAACGCGACCTTTCTAGACGCTACAGGAACTCCGCTCGGAGTCCACATACTGGCGTTGTAAAGTCATGCCTCACTGTCCGAGGTTCTTCAACTCAACGCGACCTTTCTAGACGCTACAGGAACTCCGCTCGGAGTCCACATACTGGCATTGTAAAGTCATGCCTCACTGTCCGAGGTTCTTCAACTCAACGCGACCTTTCTAGACGCTACAGGAACTCCGCTCGAAGTCCACATACTGGCGTTGTAAAGTCATGCCTCACTGTCCAAGGTTCTTCAACTCAACGCGACCTTTCTAGACGCTACAGGAACTCCGCTCGGAGTCCACATACTGGCGTTGTAAAGCCATGCCTCACTGTCCGAGGTTTTTCAACTCAACGCGACCTTTCTAGACGCTACAGGAACTCCGCTCGGAGTCCACATACTGGCGATGTAAAGCCATGCCTCACTGTCCGAGGTTCTTCAACTCAACGCGACCTTTCTAGACGCTACAGGAACTCCGCTCGGAGTCCACATACTGGCGTTGTAAAGCCATGCCTCACTGTCCGAGGTTCTTCAACTCAACGCGACCTTTCTAGACGCTACAGGAACTCCGCTCGGAGTCCACATACTGGCGATGTAAAGCCATGCCTCACTGTCCGAGGTTCTTCAACTCAACGCGACCTTTCTAGACGCTACAGGAACTCCGCTCGGAGTCCACATACTGGCGTTGTAAAGCCATGCCTCACTGTCCGAGGTTCTTCAACTCAACGCGATCATTCTAGACGCTGCAGGAACTCCGCTCGGAGTCCACGTACTGGCGTTGTAAAGCCATGCCTCACTGTCCGAGGTTCTTCAACTCAACGCGATCATTCTAGACGCTGCAGGAACTCCGCTCGGAGTCCACATACTGGCGTTGTAAAGCCATGCCTCACTGTCCGAGGTTCTTCAACTCAACGCGCCCATTCTAGGCGCTGCAGGAATTCCGCTCGGAGTCCACATACTGGCGTTGTAAAGCCATGCCTCACTGTCCGAGGTTCTTCAACTCACTGTCAAAACGCGACCATTCTAGACGCTGCAGGAACTCCGCTCGGAGTCCACATACTGGCGTTGTAGAGCCATGCCTCACTGTCCGAGGTTCTTCAACTCAACGCTATCATTCTAGACGCTGCAAGAACTCCGCTCGGAGTCCACATACTGGCGTATTCAGGATACTTTGTCAAGGCATGCAACATTGACACAGGAATAACCCTATCTTTGCTGTTCCAAGGAGATTTATCTATCACTACTTTTCCACGGGGAATTCAAATCGATTCGAGTCTTCATTCCGGATTGAATATAGCATGGAAAGGTGGATTTACATTGAACTAAATCCTTGGATCCGATCCTATTAGAAGTCAGATTGGATCGAAATGTTGTTGTATGGAAACACCTACCGTATTCAGATCGATTTGAATCCGCTCTAACACGCTCTACGCTCGTCATCCTGTTTTCTTAGTGAAAGTGCTGTAAGAAAACAGCATTGTTTCTATAATCCCTCAATATACCCCTAGTGCAACAGCCCGTGAAGGGCCAAGGCTTGCCGCCCAGCCGCTGCGTCCCCCACCTCTACCCACTACAGGCGTCATTGGTGAGGTGCAGTACTGGAGGGTGGGACCTCCAGTACTGCCTCCCGGCCAGTTATACGGCCTTCTCGATCTGGGGCCGCTACTTCTCCATCAATTAGCTTCTCAATTGCTCCCTCCGCAACCTAACGAGACTGAGTGCACCCCGTACCAGACCTCCCAGAGGAGAAAAAACCCCCATTCTGGTACCGGGGATCAAACCCAGGACCTCCGCGCCAGAGGCAAGCGTGCTACCAACTGCGCTACGGAGGCGGTCATCCCTCAATATATTCTTGTCAAAAACATCCACTAACCTCAATACGCAGAAAACATATTTTTTACAAGTTCGCCAACATAAACCAAGTGACCAACATAAAGCCTTAAATTATTTATGCTTGAGCTTTGCGTATCCAATAATAAGCGATCTCAATTTTTATTTAAAGGAAAAACTTTAATTCAACTTTACAACTCATTTTTGAGACAAAATCTTGAATATGCATCAATTATCTGGAACCCTAAGACGATAAAGCATGTCAACACAGTAGAAAAGTACAATCTAAATTTTTTAAACCCCATGCTATTTATAAGAAGTGGGTATTAATTACCCTACTTACACAAATTATGAAACCTTTTAGAAATATTTAAATTTTAAATTTTAAATTTTAGAAGAGATGTTACGGGGTTAATACTTCTGTATAAAGTATTGCATTCTATTATTGGTGATATTAATATTACAACAAATATTTTATGAACCCAATAAAATAAGCAGATTCAAGAACCTTTTCTGCACCTCCAGAGCAAATACAGGAATTCATAAAAATTCACCGTGACACAGAATTATATATTTATATAACGATCTTCATTATTTCGACGTAGACATATTCAGTAGATATATCCGAAACTCAATTAAAATGCTATAATTACTTACATAAGTAAATTACTAGAATTGGTAGAATATTACTGTAATTAAAAATAGTAATACAATTAATTACCATGCCATCTTCAGTTTTCTTCTCTATTTTATAATTGTTCTATTCCTTATTTTTCTCTTTCTATATTACTTTATGTTCATTTATGTTCTTCTTGTGCTTTATTTGTGTATAAATGTTTCTATATGTAAACACAATGTATTATGAACTTTGTAATTGGGCTTCTAACCCTGCTAAGTTCATAAGAATAAATAAAATAATTACGGATTGAATTCATCATGGAAACGCGGACCGTATTGAGAATGGGATTGAACTCGATTTGTATTTGTGTTTCTTTTTCTAAGGGTGAATTATGTTACAACAATAATTTTACAACTTGAAGAAAAGATTCAACACACAGATCTTCATGATATCTTAGTATCCATACACAAAAGCATTTCATTTAAATTGAAAAATATATTTTGTGGCTTTCGAGTTAATCAAATTTAAAGAAATTAAGCAAATCACAACAGGAAATATTTATAAGATATTCAGCTAATGTATATCGGAGGAATATTAATTATTACACAAATGCAGGTCTCCCCTTAAAAAAGGAGGGACTTTTGATAGCTTTATAGAAATATTAAATGCCCAAAGTATGGACGTAACTAATGAGTGCGTTGTTCGAGTAAATGTATTAAAAAGAGAGAAATGTAGATTTACCAATAGACAAAACATGGGTCCATTTTTTGAGAAACATGCAGCTCTAACTTACTAAAAATAGTAAAATGTAATAGTAAACAATAGTTTTCCAGAACAGTTTGCATAAATAACCTAAGGCGGATTTTCATTATGCTTAAGTGCTCTGATAACGAACTTGCCACCACTGAAGACATTCAAAATGCAGCAGATATTGCTGCTGGAAACAGCAGTTGTGAAGTCATGGAAGGAAAGGACGATGACGAAAGAGAGCCAAAAATAATAGAGAAGCATTATCTTTTGTGAGTGACCTTGAGAAATTTGCAGCTTCCAAGAATGTTCTAGAACTCCTGGAGCTGATGCAGGATGCGAAGGAGATTATAAAGCGTTCTCTTGTGAAGAAGTCGCCAAAGTGCACTTTGACGGATATGTGGGGGAAAAGAAACTAATGGAGAAACTGCAATTATATATGACCTGTAAGTTGAAAATACAGAAAACATACAGTTGAACCTATTTTTTATTTATAGAATGTTATTTTAAATTATTCCTTCAGTTTAATTCTTTACGATTAAATTTTTTTACACTTTCTTTTACTAAAATATGTGCAACCCTTTTTAAGATGGAGAACCGTGAAAACGGAAAAATATTACTGGAACGATCGCGTTCCGTTTTAGACAGGTTTTACTGTATTTATACTCGTCTATCCCAGGTTGCTGGTGTCCAAGTCAATTGGTGTCAAGTTGGAATTGTTAAGGAATCCGTCCTTGACAATACACTATGTCGTCCTTGGGGTTTCCCCCTCATCCTTTCCTTACAAGGGTTACGTTAGAACACAAAGAACTTATTCGACCACGTGAGGTGCTGTGCTCCGTTTACAAGAAGTTATTCCGTCTGCCTGACGAACTCCTGTCCCTTAATGTGTACTCTGTAGAGTGAGTGAGTAGGGTTTAAGGGCCCGTCGATAGCTAGGTCATTAGGGTCTCGTGTACTCTGTAGATGAATCAAACAACTTTCCATCGGCTCTAAATGAAACAAAATTTTCAAGAAAATTCCTCCATCCTAAACTACCATTTACATGGAAATTTTTTCAAAATTTTCCCCTCAAAAATGACTATTTTGATTAAAATGCCACATGCTTAAGATATTTTTATGGCAAATGAAATGCATTTTTTTAATTTCCTAGCTATAGTACACGTAGTCCTGTTTACTCCTGATGATTTTTGCATAACTGGTAAACCGTAACAGACCAAATCTTGCTATACAATCAATGTAGATCTCATTAAAATACACAAGTTATATCCAAATGAATTTTCTGTAGATATTTCTTTTCGGAGATATTCCTTGTTGTTTCTGTGAGACTTTTCTCAAATGGATGGTGGTTATTCACTTTTTCTATATCTTGGTCACGCAAAGAGAACAGAATTTCCAAGCTTTCATATAGCAACCTGTTTTAAAAATGTGATCACTCAAAGCCTACCGTATTCACATATTCCCCTTGCACCTACTACAAAAATAACTATCAGATATTTCTGCAAATGTTTATCTTCGCTAACATGAACACGCAGGAATAAGAGTTTGCAGGAATAGTTTGTACAAGAGTAGAGAAAGTCATGTGAGTGCAACACATGAGGTTTTTGTGATTCCATAATAAACGCATCAGAACTCAGGCATGAGATAATTCAGCATTTTAAAAAGTTTTTCTTTCAGTCTGTTAGTTTATTACTCAATTATATTTAGGTCATACTTTACTCGTAAGCAGACCCGCACGACCAGTTCTGTTTAACATTTTGTTTCATCCAATGTGACAGATTATGTAGGCAGTGTAATTTAATAGAGTATGGGTGAAGTGTGAACTGTTCTGAGGTGATCATAACGGCAGCATGCGAAATGTGTAGAAAAAAGACTTCGCGAATTGGTAAGTTCCAAAAGGTGTGTGTCTGTGTGCGTGTGTCTGTGTGTGTGTGTCTGTGTGTCTGTCTGTGTCTGTGTGTCTGTGTGTGTCTGTCTGTCTGTTTGTCTGTCTGTGTGTGTCTGTCTGTCTGTGTGTGTTTGTGTGTGTGTTTTTGTGTGTTTGTGTGTGTGTGCGTGCGTGCGTGTGTGTGTGTGTGTAATGCTCAGGAGTTAATGAAATCATTCTGCTTCTTGCTTCCCAATATTTTAACGTTAGAGTCAGTGGCGGCTCCTGACTTGAGACCCCCTCTACTTTACTATACTTAGTAGAGAAAGTAAAAATACAATAAAAACACCTATATAATAGCAAAATAGTAATTCAATTACTGCTAAATCAATTCCATAGTTAGCGGAATCCAGGAACATAAATAACTGGTAACCAATCATTTACCTATACAACAGTTCCAAAATTAACAAAACAAATAATCTGGAAACTAATTAGAACCATATTAGTTAAAAAAAACGTCAATTAATAAAAGCTTAATTTTTTAGGAAATTCGAGGGAAGAAATGAATCTTTCCAGCAATCGCCTAGTGACCCGGGGAAACCCCGAAAAACCCATTAGTTGGAAGGTCGGCCACGGGCATCAAACCCACGATCTCTTGAGTGTAAATCACGCGCCCAGTGGCCTGCGCCATCTTGCTCGGCTACTAACAAGAAAGTAAGATATTATTTGCAATGTTCTTTCAGGGAGATATGAAATTACTAACATTTCGCTTCGTTTATCAGGAACAGAGTATCTGGCTGAATCTTATTTAGAACCGCTTTTAAAGCGTTGTTAAAAACAGACTTTTCCTGTTAGTGATATCTACATACTTAGATGCGAACAGGCATTGCCGTTTTAATGTTTAGATAACAAATAGAAAGTATAATTTTATCGACAAATGTTACATTTTCTATGTGTTTATGTCTAACGAAAGGGCGCTAAATACCACTTGCATTTATATCTATACTAATATATCTTGCAAAGAGAGAAACTTTGTACGCTGTCAAATTACTTTCTCTGCTGTTGTACTAACCATTCTTACACACACTTATTCCTATATCTACCTCATGTTACTCGAGATAAATATGTGCAGAAATTATCTTAATGGTCATATTCTTTTAAGTACAAGGGAAATACTTTAAGTGATAGTCAAATGTTTTAAAGCTGGTCTCTTTGTGATGACTTGGAAATTCCGTTCTCTTTGCGTGGCCAAGAGATAAAGAAATTAATAAAGACCCGCCCTTTCAGAAAAGTGTAAGTATTGAAAATTCACACAAATAACGAGATATATGTGGTTCGCTCCAAAAAAAAAAAAAAAAAAAAAAGAAAAAAAAAAAGAAAGAAAAAAAGGAAAAAAAAAAGTGTTTGACATAAATAATTTTTTCTACTTATTTTATATCGCTAGTCGTAGTCATATCGTGATGGATCTATTAGGAAATATCCTGTAGTTCCGTGTGTGGTGGACAGTTAGTCTTCAAGATCTCATTCCTATACGATACCATCTTATTTCGTCACGAGTCCCAAGAGGGAGCAGTGCAAGGCAACTGTACTTCTGCCTCTGTGATGGTGGATGGCATTAGGGCGCCATCCAATCTATCGACTTTCATTACACTGGCCAACAAAAAACATTTTTGAAAGTTTCCTTCACTTCATGAGTCAAATCATACCAATTTTGTGTTGAAAAAAAAACGAGTATAACAAAGAAAATATTTGATTCGCTCTAGTTTCTGTGATTCGCAAATGGTGGAAATGTGTTATTTTAGCAGATGAAGAGAAAAGATACACTTTAATTATGTCAACAACATTGAAAGACCGGTTTAATTTTTTTAATCAGCCTTACATTCCAAGAGTTCTAAATTGATGGAAGTATTCCTGGCAGGTGTTTGGGTCTGAAGAAAATCATGTGGTGGCTTCATAAACTCATTGTCTTTTGGTTTTCCTCTTGTAAATGAGTTCCGGAGAATCCCTATACAGAGATTAGCAGAATCTGCAATTGCCCAGATATCTCTGTTCCAGTTTTTATTTGTTCTTCAGCACATTGAATTGAGTAGGGCTTTGACGTTTGCATAAATCTCCTTCATGTAAACTGCATGGCCAATAGGAATAGAAGGAAGACGGTTGCGTTGTAAAGTAATACAGCTTTCAAACTTAGCTGGGAAGAATCTATGAATAAGCTTCATTCTATAGAAAGTGTTAAAGTATCTGAATGTGGAACAGGTTAAATAGCAGATGGAAGATTCGAGTATTGAATTGTTCTTTTTACTTTACTGGTAAGTAGGGGAAGTATTGTATTCCACCCAAAAATTCGATGTCGAAATTTCACCGGAAATATATGTTTTGAGATCTCCTGAATCCAAAAAAAGCATTTTTAGAAAAAGGTCCGTGTGTGTGTGTGTGTGTGTGTATGTGTGTATGTGTGTGTCTTAGTGTCTTTGGACAGCATAACTAAAAAACGAATAGTTGGTTAAAAACCAAAGTAGGTATTTAAGTTTAATGTCTTTCAGGGATGCGACACGGAGACTTTCAAGAAAATAGCCCCACCCTAAACTACCCTATACAGGAATCATTTTTCGAAAATTTTGATTTTCTTAAAAATGACTAACGATTTTGATTAAAATGTCATATGTTTGAGATATTTTAATGACAAATGAAATGTATATCTTGAATTTTCTGACTATAGTCCCCGTAGTCGTATTTACTCTGGATGACTTTTGCATAACTGGTAAACCGTTAGAGATAGATCAAATCATACTCTACAAAAAATGTAGATCTTGCTAAACACAATTTATGTCTGGATAAATGTTCTTGTAAGGTGAACCATTTCGGAGATATTCTTTGTTATGTGTGTGAGTTTCGGAAAACAACTTTAATGAAATGGATCATCACTGTTCATTTTTTATGTTAAGTGTGCAAAGAGAACGGAATCTCAAAGCTTTAAAACATATGATTATCGCACAAAGCCTACTGTATTCTAATATTCCCCTTGTACCTACAAGGAAATAAGCAATAAGATAATTTGTACAAATGTTTATCTTAACTAACACGAAGAAGATATAGTAATAAGAGTTTATAAGAGTAGAGAAAATCATGTGAGTGCAACACATCAGATTTTTGATTGACAATCCTACCTTTATAAGTGCATTCAATCAGAATTAGCAATCATCTATGTATACTGTTTGTAGGCTCTCGCCAAACCTAAGTACCGCAAAAGCCATAGATGATTTTCCTTTTTTTTTTTTTTTTTTTTTTTTTTTTTTTTTTTTTTTTTCTTTCTCAGCATTCTTGTAGTTCAGGATAACAAGAGTTCTGTTGTAAACGCTCTATCTGAAGCCCGTAACTTATCCTGGTCCCTTCTCTTCATACCAAAATAATGCCAATAGCAATTCACAAAAGATATCAGATTCCATTTCTGTGATGAAAGTAGTATTTGACCACAAATGTAACAAAGGTTGTGCTTTATCACCAAAACAACAGCTAAGCAGTCGTTTTTCTGGTTATTTATGAATTTAGCAGGGGAAATTCCTAAGAATCCGTTATTTTTTAGTCCGAAACATTTTCATTGTTGTCCAGTTTTATCTATGGACAGATAGCACAGCATTTAGTATCACCACGTGTTTTAAATTGAAGTATTACATTAGGCTGAAGGTGGAACCTTGCCTCGTGGTATTAGATATCCCATCCTGTTTACCTTGGCAACTAAGGGAATCCAAGAAAGAAAAATCTGATGTGTTGCACTCACATGACTTTCTCTACTCTTGTACTAACCATTCTTACAAACTCTTATTCTTATACCTTCTTCGTGTTAGTTGAGATAAATATTTGTACAAATTATCTTATTGTTTATTTCCTTGTAGGTGCAAGGGGGATATTAGAATACAGTAGGCTTTGTGCGATAGTCAAATGTTTTAAAGCTTTAAGATTCCGTTCTCTTTGTCCCGTAACATATAAAAAGATGAACAACGATGTTCCAGGGCCCAAATGACCTAGCTGTCGACAGGCCCTTAAACCCCACTCACTCACACTCACTCACGATGTTCCATTTCACGAGAGTCTTAAGTTTTCCGAAACTCTCACACATAACATGGAATATCTCCGAAATGGTTCACTGTTGCTGCTGACTTTTACGGCCCTTTTTGGGCCTTCGTCACTCTCAATTTTCACCTCCATTTTTTTCTGTCTTTTGCTTTCCGCCTCCATATTCGAACTCCCAGTAACTGCAGGGCATCTGTTATAACACTCTCGCATCAGTTGTTTGGTTTCCCTTAGATCTTCTGTTGTAAATTTCCCATTTAAAACTTTTTCTGGAATTCGTTAATCTTCCATCCTTTGAACATGTTCTGACCATCTTAACCGTGTCGGTCTGGGTGGCTCAGTTGGTTGGACGCTGGCCTACTGATCCCAAGGTCGCGGGTTCAAATCCGGCCCAGACCGATGGTTTTTAAGTGTGCTTAAAAACGACAGCTCCATGTCAGTAGATTTACTGGCATGTCAAAGAACTCCTGCGGGACAAAATTCCGGCACACCGGCGACGCTGATGTGATCCTGGCAATTGACAGCGTCGTTAAAGAACAAAATAATTTTAAATTTTAATTCATCTTAACCGTCTTATCTTGACTTCTTGTTAAATGTTAATATCTTTATATATGCTGTGCAACAAAACGGCAAATTGCGAATTCTATCGAGAACCATCCATACACACGTGCAATGATAACTCAGGGGAATTAACTAGAAGCTTCTAGGCCTCGCTGGTGTTATCGCTGTTCGATCACATACACACAATCGATAGTTACCCTGTAGTCCCGGACCTTTCTTTTGTGTTTTACCACCATTATTACGGTCACGTACGCAGCCGTATCCAAGGTCCCACTTTTCCTCCTCTCGTCCGTATATTGTTGAACGACAAAAGTCACAATATCTTTATATATGCTATGTAATTCTTTGTTATACCTGTTTCGCCATGTTTCATTGACATTAATTATATTCAAGGAGTCTCAAAATACATATTTCCGGTGAAATGTTGGTGTTCAATTTTTTGATGGAATGCATTACTTGCTCTACTTCAATAATAGTAGAGAAGGTGTGTAATTATATTCCCATATAATCAGTTGCGGGTTCGATTCCCGCTTATCACTCTGACCTTGCTTTTTTCGTGGTTTTCCTCAGTTGACAGCCCAATGCGGGTGGTGCCGTGGCGGAGTGGCTAGATCGCTAGCCTATCACCCAGGCTGCCTAAGATCGCATTAAGATTTTGTGGTCGACGAAGAGGTTCCTTAGTATGGAAGCTTCCTTAGCCTTGGGAAGGGAAGTAAAGTCGATAGTCCTATTTCGCAGATGTATGGTGCGTAAAAGAATCTCCATAAAGAGGACCCTGAGCAAAATTAAGAGGTATTTCATTCCCAATATAGAATAGGACGTTGAGAACCACAGTAGTTAAAGGACGTCCACACACACACACACACACACACACACACACACACAAACATACACACACATACACACACATACACATGCACATGCACACACATGCACATACACACACATACACATGCACACACACGCGCGCGGACCTTTTTCTAAAATCTTTTCTTTTTTGATTCAGGGGGCCTCAAAACATATTTCTGGTGAAATCTCGACATCGAATTTTTGGGTGGAATACTATACGCAGTAGAGAAAGTAAAAAACCGAAGATAGATGTTAAATTCTATAAAAATAACCTAAAATATGTTCATTTCGATCAGTGCTGTTCGACTTACTCCTATGTCGATCTTCTGTTGTTACAACAGAAAACCAGTTTATAATCTCAAATATTTTTAACGTTAACAAATAAACTTTCTTCTGGAAAAATACGTTAATTATTAAAAGAACCATTGTTAAAAACGCACTTGTCAAATTGAAATGGAGTGTTATTTTGATTGTTAATCGATTGTAATAAATTGTTTTTCAATGATTTATAGAATACAGTTGGCGACACTAAACAAAGAATTGACCTAGTGATAACAAAAAATGAGCAGATGCTAATTCGTATATAAGTTAACGTCTCTATTTATGAAATAGCCATTCGAATTAAGAAACTACCCCTACAAGTCAACCAGTTAGTGCAGAAATAAAGTAGAAATTCGTAAATAAGGTAAAGCAAATAGTTTGCTCACTGACCCGTTATGAACTCGCTTTTGCCGGTATGCCACTTTCTAAGCAAAGAAGCTGCTTCTTACGTAACATAGCAATATAGACGTCTGATGACATTAAAAACGTCACACGGATGCGTAAAATGAATAGTCAAAAGAGTGTTTGTGCTATCTGCAGCTGAATGAGGAACAGCTAGCTAACCAAAAAGCAAAGAAGTCGATAAAGAATATTGCTAAGGCTACGGAAGAAAAATATTTTACCCAATTTGTGTATTTTACTTACATTTTTTCATGCAATAACGTTTTTTCTATATTTAAACTATTTTTTTTCTTTTTCTTTATCTGAATACCCTCCCCTTATGTAGGACTTACATCCCCTAGGACTTATAAGCCAGTGCCTAGGGTCAGACGCCTGTCGGGGAGCACAGAAACCTATGGACCGGGCAGAGTGAAGACCTGGAAGCGGGTGGTGAGTCAAGCACCAGGTATGAGAGTGAGGAAGTAATGAAATGCAGGCTAAATCGATGACAATGGAGCAATTGGTGGAATAAGTGGCTGGGGAAACCGAAGAACCCGGAAAAAACTCGCCCAGACGCCGCTTCGTCCACTACAAAGACCACATGCGGGTTCCTGGGATCTAACCCGGGCCACCTAGGTGGTAGGTGAACGCTTTAACCGCTCGGCCACGTTATTAAAGTATTTTTGTAATATGAAAAGCAGCTAAACTCAACCAAACAATGGGATTTTATAAAATACTCACAGACAATTGCTATGCACTTTTTATCACGTTTAATTTCACATATATCATTTTTCCTTTCTAAATCATATATTTACAGTACGAATAAGAAATATTTTATACTACCCAAAAATTCTATACCGAGATTTCACCGGAAATACATGATTTGAGGCTCCTAAATCCAAAATATCATTTTCAGAAAAGGTACACACGCGCGCGCGTGTTTGTGTGTGTATGTGCCAAACTTGGTATATAAGTTCAAGAACTGCGACACAAATATTCCAGTCGGAACTACCATTTACATGGAAAATGTTTCGTTATTTTGGATTTTCTCAAAAATGACGAACGATTTAACTCAAAATGCTTACTTTTTTCATTACCAATAAAATGCATATCTTGAATTTTCGGAGAATAAATTGTGACATCCTTGTTATTCTGAACCACTTTGGCATACGTAACTGATAAACGGTAGATATAGACGTGATATTAACCTATAGTTTAGTTTCATCAATATACTACGACTTTAAACTATATTAATATCTTTCAACGTTACAAATAAATAAATAATATATTTAACTCTTATAATTTAAATTATTTATTTAAATTTAAAATATTATCTTCTTTATTATGTATGTACTGTATTTTATTTATTTTTATATTTATGTTGTGAATATTAATGCTTTATATAATGAAATATTGAAAATGACGTTAATAGTGTAGGTGATGAATAGATTAATCATAAATTGGACCCTATACAAAATATATAGATCCCGCCGAAGCACACCATCATGTCAAATAATTCATTTTCAGAAACTACATTTTTTTAAATGCAAATCTCTATTCCTTCTTTCTTTGCAAAAGAGAACAGAAATATAAAGCCATCACATATTGCCGTCTTCAAAAATAGTTCAGCTGTATTCTTCTAATACAGCTTCTACCAAAAGTTAAGGACACACATTGATATTTTGAAAGCTTCTCTTCCAAGAACACGTAACATTATACATTACTAAAAATGTATAGTATATTGCTTCAAACATACATTACAGATGATTTTATACTTTATTGGACCTCCTCTTTGGCTTTCAAACACAATAGATTTACTCTTTTGGGATATTCTTTACAGGAATCTTACAGTCTTGCACGGCAATGTTATTCCAAGGTTCAGATAATGCCTCCAAGTTCCCGAAGGTTTTTCGGCCTGAGCGAAATGCCATTGTTCTATCCTCTCGGGGCGATGTAACCCTTGGCATACCACTTCACTCCAGGTCTAAAAATTCTCCTTTATTTTTTATTGTCTGTGTCACACACGTTTTTGGATATCCCTAGTTGGTTTGCAATATCTCTGTATGATTGCCGCACTAATGGAAACCAATCACTAGCCATTTAATATTCTTGCGTTTTTTAAACCATTTTTACTTTCTCTACTACGTATAGTAAAGTAGAGGAAACATTGTACACCATCCAAAAATTCGATGTCGAGATTTCACCGGAAATGTGTGTTTTGAGGCCCCCCTGAATAAAAACAGCAATTTAAGAAAAAGTTCTGTGTGTGTGTGTGTGTGTGTGTGTGTGTGTGTGTGTGTGTGTGTGTGTGTGTGTGTGTGTGTGTGTGTGTGTGTGTGTGTGTGTGTGTGTGTAAAACAGCTCAAAAACGAAAACTCAGTTAAGAATCAAACTTGGTGTTTAAGATTAGTATCCTTCAAGGACACGAAGATTTTGAAGAAAATTCCTCTACCCTAAACTACTCTTTGCATGGAAAGTTTTCGACAATTTTTGATTTTTCAAAAATGGTTCTGAAGAGTTTGTTTAAAATGCCATATGTTTAAGATATTTTTATGGCAAATAAATGTATATTTTTAATCTTTTTGCTATAACTCTTGTGATCCTGTTTACTCATGATGACTTTTGCACAACTGGTAAACCGTAAGAGATAGACCAAATCTTACTGTACACAATGTAGATCTCGTTAAAACACACAAGTTATGTCCGAATGTATTTTTCGTGGAGTGAACCGTTTCGGAGACATTCCTTGTTATTTGTGTGTTTTGCAATGCTTAAACCTTTCTCAAATGGAAGGTCGTTATCTCTTGGCTGTGCAAAGAGAACGCAATTTCAAAGCCTTCATATAGCGACCAGATCAGCTTTGAAACATTTGACTATCGCTCAAAGCCTACTGTATTCCCATATTCACTTGCGCCTAGAAGAAAATTAACAATAAAATAATTTCTGCAAATGTTTATCTCAAAGAACATGAAGAAGATATAGGAATAAGAGTTTGTAAGAGCAGTAAGTACAAGAGTAGAGAAAGTCATGTGAGTGCAGCACGCCAGATTTTTCACTTAGTGTAGCTATCTCAAGGACAGAGCACAATGTACAAATGAATAACTACTTGAAGCCCTTAGATAACTGGTGTACATTCCACTAATGAATTTTGAGAATATGTTAGCAATAAGTGTTGACAGGTTTTTCCCAGGGAGGTGCTTAAAATACCACGCACGTTGTTAAAATAGAAGCTCCGAGAACAGATTCTAACAATGATGATGAGGGTGTGACCTACAATTAGGTCATGTGTTACCAGGTTCATTCACTTTCATTTCCTGTATGTCCTTGTGATAACAAGGTTGGTACCACTGCTGGTGGCCAGGGGCACTGACCTTACCAACTCCTTCTATACAATTCTCGTCACTTCCAAAAGCAAATCAAACTTTTGGACCCTGCCTTCTAGTGGTCGGAATTTGAATTCTTCAATAGTTTCGTATGAGAATAATATTATAAAGTGATAGGAGAATGGAGAGATGCATTCAAACCAAAGGGATAATTATAAACAACAGGAATATAGATGACCAGATCCTACTAGCAGAAAATGAAGTGGAATTGTAAAGGACAGTGACTAAATTAAACGGATGCAGATGATTACATGTTGGCAAAAATATGAGGACGGAAATGAAGTGCACATTCCACAATATTATATCTAAACCAGCGCTAATTACTCTTCTGAAACGTGCACACTAAGAACTACAAACAGCCCAAATGATTGGGCTGCTTCTAGTTGATTTAAATCAGTATCAAAGCACACATTAACTCAATTTTGCCAATTTTGGCAGTTAGAACTTTGTCATTCCAAAGCAACGATATTTCTAGATACTGAAACAATTGGAAAATACTATTTTATACCATATTTTCAAGTTTGTTTATATCAAATATATTTTTAAAACAAATTCATATGCCTGTATAGCCCCGTAAAATACAACAGCGATTTTATTAAAATGCGTTATGTTGCAGATATCTCTCTGACAAAGAAAATATATATCTTACAGCTTGTGAGCTCTTTATTCTGAAGAGATAAGACAAGATAAAAAAAGAAAGAAAGAAAGAAGAAGAGAGAGAGAGAGAGAGAGAGAGAGAGAGAGAGAGAAAGAAAGAAAGAAAGAAAGAAAGAAAGAAAGAAAGAAAGAAAGAAAGAAAGAAAGAAAGAAAGAAAGAAAGAAAGAAAGAAAGAAGAAAGAAAGAAAGAAAGAAAGAAAGAAAGAAAGAAAGAAAGAAAGAAAGAAAGAAAGAAAGAAAGAAAGAAAGAAAGAAAGAAAGAAAGAAAGAAAGAAAGAAAGAAAGAAAGAAAGAAAGAAAGAAAGAAAGAAAGAAAGAAAGAAAGAAAGAAAGAAAGAAAGAAAGAAAGAAAGAAAGAAAGAAAGAAAGAAAGAAAGAAAGAAAGAAAGAAAGAAAGAAAGAAAGAAAGAAAGAAAGAAAGAAAGAAAGAAAGAAAAGAAAGAAAGAAAGAAAGAAAGAAAGAAAGAAAGAAAGAAAGAAAGAAAGAAAGAAAGAAAGAAAGAAAGAAAGAAAGAAAGAAAGAAAGAAAGAAAGAAAGAAAGAAAGAAAGAAAGAAAGAAAGAAAGAAAGAAAGAAAGAAAGAAAGAAAGAAAGAAAGAAAGAAAGAAGAAAGAAAGAAAGAAAGAAAGAAAGAAAGAAAGAAAGAAGAAAGAAAGAAAGAAAGAAAGAAAGAAAGAAAGAAAGAAAGAAAGAAAGAAAGAAAGAAAGAAAGAAAGAAAGAAAGAAAGAAAAAAGCAAGAAAAAGAAGAAGGACCTCGTCGTTAAAGCACTTAATTACGTCAAATAGACGTCCGAAATATTTATTGTTATATTGGTTTGAATGTTCAAATGCACTGGTTTTCTCAACTGATAAGTCGCTATTCATTTTTTCTCGTGATCATCCAAGGAACCGCGTCATTAACAGCAACTGTTTCTAGAAAAGAGTAGAAAAAGTCATGTGAATGCAACAGTGTAAGTGTTTCTTTTTGTTTTGCTTTGTTATGTTTGTTTTTTCCTTACAATTCTACGCTCTCCAGAAGGAAATATTCTCAGCTATGTTCAGAAAATGTAGGAAACGTTTGTTCTTGTGGCTGAGGACAGATTTGGGTTCCAGTTGGTAACAGTGATACAATATCTCGGCGGCAATTAGTACAACGTGATATGTTTTAACAGCTTTACAACTGCAGCAGTAATGTTATTGCATCATGCAATGGGATTTGAACAGCTGTCACCTTGGAGCTAATTACTGCATCGTCTCTGCAAAGAAATGAAAGCGCAAACGAGCGGAAAGATCACTTACCTTTCCAAAAATAGTGTAATACAGACAGACCTCTGAAAACACGGTCGCCAACTGTTGCATTGCCTACATACATTTCATTTTGTAGATAAGTGTCATTTGTGTAATTAAGTCTGATGTGTAATTTCTGTATCTACTATTGTCCTTTATTAGCTTCGTACATGTTCTGAAAGTCGAATTAAATTAAAAATGAAGTATTTTCATAACAATGTCCTCCCTCGCGCAGGCGTGTGTATGCGTGTATGCGTGTCTATATGTCTGTGTGTGTTTATGTCTGTCTACATGCGTGTGTCTGTGTGTCTGTATGTGTGTCCATGTCTGTGTGTATTTGTCGCTGTGTGTACATGTCTGAGCATGTACCTGTGTGGTGTGTATGTGTTTGTGTCTGTGAACAACAATGCCCCATAACTAATCGGATGAAGACTAAGCCTGCTCACCTACTCTTTGCATGGAAAATGTTTCGATAAGTTTGAATTGGCTCAAACGAGTTTGATTAAATAAAACTGTTTAAGGGACACTGAGAGTGAAATTTGAAAGTTCTACATTTCTTGATAGATTTTTCTGAAATTTTACTGTTTGTATTTATATGATGATGGAGATACACCAAATTTCATTAAATTTGGATAATTTGTTTATGATATATAAATTATTTTATGAACTTAATAGGCACCTTTTCAAAATAGAGCTCGCGTCTATTGACTTTTCAAAATTAATTTATATTGACGGAACTGGTACTCTAAAACATGGGTAACAATTGTATGAAGAGATATTTCAAATACGTTTGCTGATTATGCTGTACATATTTTTTTTAATAACAAAGAAAATTTAATCTTAAAAATTATTGATTTTTTTCATACAAAAAAATGTTTTTGGAATTCATGTTAATGATAACATCAATATTGAATCATAGTTTTGTTTAGCTGCTATTTATGAATACTTTTGGAAATTTTCATTGAATTTGAAGGAAAACTCAGGCGCGACCTTCTTTTGGAATATGCAGAAATGTAGTTTTGAGAAAAACAGGCTTTTATATAGGAACATCCTGTGTACGTTAAGGGAAGAGCACTGGGCCGTAATGACCACATGGAGTGGGGGATATGAAAAATGTTAGCTGATCCAAATGCACAGGTGTTCCTGGAGCAGTTTAAGGTAAAAAAACAATTTTCGACTTTTTGACAGTTTTGACCAAAATTTCACTCCCAGTGTCCCTTAAGATATTTTCATGATAAAAGATATTATGTATGTCTTGAATTTTCTGGAAACAGACTCTGAAGTCCTCTTCATTCTGGATGGCTTTTGCATAACTGGTAAACCATACGAGAAAGACAAAATCTTACTACACAAAAATGAAGTTCTCATTAAAACACATTTACGCCAAATACATTATTTTGCGGAGCGAACCTCTTCAAGAGATATTCCTTGTTATTTATTTCAATTTTCCAATAATTATACTTTTTGAAATAGAGTCATTATTTTTTACTCTGGGCTATGCAAAGGGAATGGAATTTTAAAGTCATCATATAGCGACCAGCTTTAAAACGTTTAAATATTGCTTTAGCACATATTCCCACATTCCACTTGCACCTACAAGAAAATTAGTTATAATTTCTACAAGTAATTATATCGACTAACATGAAGTAGATAGAGGAATAAGCGTTTGTAAGAATAGTACGAGAGTAGAGTAAGTCATGTGAGTGTAAAACATTAGATTTTGTTTATAGGGATTGGATTCAAGCCAATCGTAAAGAGAAGTAAAAAATCCTGGGCGGCGTCAAAGATTAGTTAAGATAAATGTGGAAGTCTAAATGGAAGAAAAGCACTATTGTCCTGCGGCAAAAGGGGGGTCGCTTTTTGTCTGCCGAAGTCTACAAAACGGATGTTACCATACTTATATGGATGACATTTTCCTTATTGACAAGCAAGATAAAGTTTATCTATCAGTCGTAGCACTGAAAGCATTTTTGATAAGATGAAACACTTACTAGATATGCAGGACATTATTGTCTGTGATCTTGTGTGAAAGGTAGCAAAAAATGTCACCGTCTCCGAACTCCAGAAAAACCCCGCTCTTGAAGGTAACCACTAAATATATAAATATTAATAATAAACAATTTTCAAGGTATCTGTTATTAAACCTCGGAATAATTTCAAAATGTTTCTATAGCTTGTAATTTTTAAAGTGCTGTAGTTATTCAGTTGCTTCTCGTGATGAAAAGAGCATATATGTATATCGAATAACTAGGCTAGCATACAACAATGCGCTTTTAAACATTCGATTATCAAATTTTGTCTACGCCCTTGTATCTAAAACGAAATGTGTAATAAAACTATCTATGCAAAGGTTTATCTGAATAAACAGAAAGTAGATACAAAAGTAAGCTTTGGTAAGAGTACGAGTTTGTAGAAGCTATATAAAAGTAAACGATACTGGCAAGAGAAAGTCATTAAATGTTACTTTCCAGATTTTTAGGACAAAGGTCTGTAGGTATGTGATCTTTGTGAACAGAATAACACAAAACTGAAAATAGCAAATATAAGTAGCAAATAAACCACATGAAAATGTTCAAGAAAATCCCCCTGCCGTAAAGTACGGTGGCTGTCCCAGAAGTGCCAGACCTGACGTGAAGATAGCAGTTGTTTCAAACAAATGACAACGGTACAAAGTACCAACCTTATAAAGCTGCAGTTTGAATTGCTTCCTCATGCACCCTATCCACCTGATTTGGCCCCCTCTGATTATTTTCTGTTTCCAAACTTGAAGAAATGTCTTTAAGATAAAAGATTTGCCAACAATGAACAGGTGGAGTCTGCAGTTGATGGCTAGTTTGCAGAGCTGATGGTTCTCACTATAAGCAGGATATCGAAGCTATTGAGCATTGTTGAGAAAAATTTATCACGCTGAAACTGAGACTACGTAGAGAAATATATTTTCCCGAAAGCTTTGTGCTAGGTCTGGCACTTCTGAGACAGTCCTGGTAGAACATTTTCGAAATTTTATATTTTTTTGAAAAATGGCTGTAACAATTTTGATTAAAACACTGTGTATTAGAGATATTTACATATCTTGCATTTTCTGGGAATAGCCCGTGAAATTCTCTTCATTGGGAACGAATTTTGTATAAAGTTGTATAACTGGTAAGATACAGATGAAAATGTACTCCACAAAAGATAGTCTTTTTAAAACGCACAATTGAGGTCAATTTTTTTTTTTTTTTTTTTTTTTTTTTTTTTTTTTTTTGTGGCGCCAGCTATTTCCGAGGTATTCGTTGTTAATATGTAGCTACTTCTGCAAAGATTTATCTCGATTAAATAAGAGAAATAAACTTTCGTAAGAACAGTTTGTAAAATGCATTTACAAATAAACTATAATGGATGGAAAAATTCATGTGAACGTAACTTCAGAATTTTTTTTAAATATATATATTTGGCTCTTGAACAGCATAACTCAGAAAGCAAAAATCGGACAAATAGAAAACTTGGCATTTAAGTTGCAGCAATAATTAAATATTAGAGCCCTAAATACCAAGATGTCATCCTATTTATGCCGGTTTGCAAGAAAACTGTCATGTAGGCTTTAGTTAATGCCTGGGTAAACTATAGTGAAGTCTCTAAACTTCAGAGAGTTGCAACAAAGACATTAGACCGTTCTTTTACTATTCCCGTCTTCAAGAAGACAAGATGTAGTTCGATAGAGCCGGCGTAGTCGGGTACATAGTTATCTTAATCACACGTTTGCTGTCGCTGCAACAAACAATTGCCTCGCGTTCAGCGTTGTACTTCATGGTGTAGGAGAGTTCTCCTGTTACGGCCTCATTCTTCTTCCCATCTTTTTATTGGTCTTCCTATTGTTCTGTGACCAGAAGATTTGTATTTGTCAGATTGTAATGGAATGCGAGAATTATCCATTCTTTACAAATGACCTTACGAAGGGTTATCAACAATTGGTTGGCTCCGTGAAACCACCTGATTTTCTGGCAACATGGACATACGTATCTACGTGCTTCTTGCAGTCAGTTTGTCACTCTGCAATTTCACCACGTGCAAGAATGTTTGTTTGGAGAACTATTAATTCTATGTTGTAATATTGCTGAAAGGTATTGAACTATACCTAAAGTTCCTCTGTCTTGGTAGTAATGCAGGTTAAGATTTCGCATTTTGCTAGAACACTTCATATCGCGAACATAAAAACGGAGAGAGAAAGCTCTTAATTTTACCACATTGAGTACGGTAGCTTGTCGAAATTAAAAACATACATCAATGTTAAAAACACTGATAAACTATATTTTGTGACGAAAAAGGGTTTTCAGGACATACGCAATCTTAAACGAAATACACTCAGACCCAACATAACCTCTTTGTCAGACAGGATTGTATTATGAAGAACACATTAGAAATACAACACTTCCCGGCATAAAACTATAATTCTATACACACATCAATCAACAATAATGCTTACAGCAACAGTTTTCATTTACTTGTGTCTGAAGATGTCATAATATGAAGAAAATTAAGAGGAAACCATGCGATTGATGATAGCAATTGAGACAGAACATTAGAAGACCCCAATAGAAAATCGTTCATATAAATGTTTGTTAAAAGTGTATAAATATTAGAATTGTTTGTGTTCCATAATAAAAATAGGAGACGATAATTGGGATCGCTTCCCTAACGAGAAAGAACTATTTGCGCGGATGAATACCGCGGATGAAGACGAAAAAGGCGGTGTGTCGCGTCAAGAGGACGCCAAGAAATAGTTCACTAGCGTGGGTATCTCCGAGGTAGATGGACGTATTTTTATGTGTATGCGCCATGAAACAGTAAAAGTGAATTTATTAAGTGTTTAGAGACCTTTAATTAAATTTTGGCGACGTTAGGGAAGTTGATCCACTAACATAAGACTTTCTAATGTGATGTGATTTAAAAATTGTGAACAAGAAGGTGCAAATAAAATGTGTGACTGAAGTTAAACCCAAGTATATTCATTCCATCCGTTACCACGACCTTGTAGATAGAAAACGAGTCTCATAACACAGCCCGTTTCATTAAAAACAGCATCACAATAATGGCGGCCATTCTCTGTTTATAGATCTGAGATACGATCTTTAGTGAAATTCGATTGAATAGTGTTGTAGATCGGTCATGCAACTCATTTCAGAAGCAAATGAATACTTTAACGCTAAAAACATCTCTAAGTGCTTTCTTGCTACCCAGCATTAATGTATTAATTTATTGATTCTGTTTATGATGTGATTAGCTTCTTTATATTTTCTCATAAAGGTCGTTATCGTTATTGTATTATATAATCTTTATTGTAACATTCAAGTGAAGACAGCTCTCCAACATCTGCAATTCCGCGGGTGTATTAGAAATCAATCCAAAATTAAAAGTACTTTCATATAAATAAATCATCAACTGTTCCAAAATTCACAAAAGACAAACCTTTTTAATAAACCCGTTAAAAATAACGAATAAATACAATCATTTGTCCCTTCGCAATGCAATATTTTCATGATTATTTTAGCCGGTGTCCTGCGGTCCACCTTTTCTGACCAAACTTTTCGTATACAGCAGAAAAAAAAAATAAATCAGTCACACAATGATGCATTTTGGTCCGAAAACAAATGACAGTTCACATAACAAGCCTGAGAAATAGACATGGTGGACGCAAAAATTAGGTATAGCGACTGGTATATTAAGTACCTATATATTTGGAGTAATTTCCATAAGACTCGGTAAAGATGTAATAGGAGTAAAAGACGTCATAGTTACAAAGAGAACAGGGTACGAACCGAGGTGTATTGTGTCTACCACAAAATGAATTATTGAGGTTAGAGGACCCGGAAAACTATCCCAGTTTTCTACGAATTGAGAAAGATTTAATCCTCAACCTCTTGCATTATGTTGAAGGTAAAATTACGTGCAACAGATTGCAGAACCACGAACAATAAACTACTGCAGCACGAACTCAAACTCGTACATGCACAACAGCTGATTACATGTTGCATGTGTAGTCCGCCATATTGGTACGTTACTGCTGTTTAACTGCTTCATTTCGTTAGGTGAAAAACACAGATGCAACTCAATCGCATTGGATATAAACAGCAGGAAGAAAGTGTGCAGTGTTTTTCCAAAACACGATACCTCTGCCAAAGACTGCATTGCTTTGAGGTGTGGGTTTAACAAGGTTTGCGGTTTATACCGTGCGTGACGGGACGTAACGTGAAGTAAGAGAGTGGAACGGATATTAGCAGTGCACCTAACTTAACGTAATGGGAATGACTGACTGGTTATTCTTCTGCTTGGCAGATATGGCGGACGTTCGATTTTCTAATCGGAGGTTATGTTTTCCAAAAATGAAAAGAAAGAGAATACGAAAATATGAAGTAAAAACAGTTTTAAATGGCGACTAAAGCACTATGGAAAGACCACAACCTACATTAGGAGCTAAACAAAAGAAACAGAGGAAGAGTTTTGATACAAACAGTTCCATAGAGAAGCACAGTGTATTTCTGCATGGCACTACTCGCCAATTGGTTCAAACAGTCACGTGACCCCCAAACTTGACGTAACGTGAAGGAAAAGTTTGGCATTGGCAAACTCTTACGTTAGTCACGTCGCGTTAAGTTCATCGTAATCGAGGCATTGCACTCACATGACTTTCTCTACTCTTGTACTAACCATTCTTACAAACTTTCATTGCTCTATCTTCTTCGTGTTAGTTGAGATAAACATTTGTACAAATTATCTTATTGCTTATGTTCATGTCGGTACAAGGGGAATATTAGAATACAGTAGGCTTTGACCGATAGTCAAATCTTTTAAAATTTTGAGATTCCGTTCTCTTTGCACGGTTAACATATAAAAGATAAACAACGATGCTCCATTTCACGAAAGTTTTGTTTTCCGAAACTGACACAAATAACAAGGAATATCTCCGAAATGGTTCAATCTACAAAAAAATTATTTAGACATAAATAGTGTATTTTAGCGATATCTACATATTTTGTACAGTAAGATTTTGTTTATCTCTTACGGTTTGCGAGTTATTCAAGTCATTCAGAGTAAACAGGACTCCATAGGCTATAGCTATAGGCTATGGCGTTTTAATCAAAATCGTTAGAGCCATTTTGAAGAAAATCAGTTTTCGGCAAATTCTCCATGTAAAGGGTAGTTTAGGGTGGGGCTATTTTCTTCAAAATCTTCGTGTCACATCCTTGAAAGAATGCCAACTTTGGTTTTTAATCGACTTTTCGTTTTTGAGTTATGCTGTACACAGTCTGACACACACACACACACACGCACGCACGCACGCGCGCACGTACGAACCTTCTTCTAAAAATGTTTCTTTTTTTTTGGATTCAGGGCCATACATTTCCGGTGGAATCTCGACATCGAATTTTTGGGTGGAATAATGGTTATTGCCCAATGGCAGGGGGAGCGGCCCTCCTTTCGAAGGTATCATGATTTGCAAAAATGTATATACAACAAAATTGTATCCAATTCTCCATGTCTTACGATTTACTTTTGTTGTGTACAATGCTTTTGAACAAAAACTTGGACCGCGGGACATCGGAATTACTTTCTGAAGATGTAAAGAAGCTGGAAATACATTTTATTACTTCACATAGTTGATTGTACAACAATATAAGCAATAAGGTAAATAAATTTCAGTATACTTGTGGGATTTTTTTTTTTTTTAATTAACGTCCTCCAACATTGTGTCATATCGGACGAATGAATGAAATGTGTGAAATGATGCTCAAATGAGCCCGAGGTCCATGGAGCTTTAAGTTACCCGACATTCGTCTTCTCAGGGTAGGGAAAACCTCGGAAAAAAACGGATAACTTACCCTAAGCGAGATTCGAACTCGCGACCTATTGAACAGGAGGCAGACACGCTAACCATCACGCTACAGAGGCGGGCATACTTGTGGGATATTAGCAAGAATACTAAAATGCAAAATAAGGAAAGAAACATATTTAAAACTTTACAAAGTAATGACTGTGCTAGCATTGTTGTACGGATGTGAAGCATGGGGATAAAAGAGGATTGGGATAGAATCCGATGAAAACAGCATGTGCAAAGAAGGGATGAAAAACGCTTCCCGAAATTGTGTTTTGAGTAACAGCCGATTGGAAGAAGCGTGGAAGACCAATGAGGAGTCGGGGTTATAATTGTTTGGGAATTGTGCCCCTTCCCCACTGGAAGATGGATTACTGGACCTTCTTTGAAACAGATATTTTTGATGATTGTTATTACTTCTATTTCGGTCTTCATTGATGTTCTGGTCATTTGTTTCAGTTATGTGGTACTGATGTCGTTCTTTAGGAACAGATTGGTTTTCTGATTCTGTGAGTAATTCGATAACAACAGTGAAATCTACTGACTTAGCCACTATTAAGCTTCGTCTGATAACAGCGGTCAAGATGTCTTGATCTGATAAAGGAGGGTCGAGTAATCGTGACCGGGTCACTATGCTCATAAAGTAATTCGTAAGACTCGTATTAGTCAATGGATTGTACTTCCCAGTTGCTAGTTCAGCAGAAACACTATTTTGTCTTGCCGGGCTCCAATAACGTGCTAAAAATAAATTTTTAAAGGGCACGTAACATTCATGTCCTGCACCTGTAGCTCTAAGCCACTGTAAGCTATTATCTATTAACGATCATCATCTTCAATTCATCATGTATTTTTTTGATTTTAAAATAATGGTCAATTTCTTTTAGAAATTGCTTGGGATTGTCGGTTGCTTTTTCATCAAAAATAGGCGGAATAATTTCGGACAAAACATCCTTATTATAACCAATTTCGTAATTTTGTTGTATATTTCCAGGTAGGAGTGAATGGTGTAAGTAAACTGGTTCATCAGTGTGATATTGTGTACGTTGATTATTATCTGTGTGTATATTAGCCCTTACATCACAGTTCTGCATACAGTCTACATTTGTATCATGTTCAACATTTACATTATCATTGTTACTTTTACCTTGTGCTTGAAATGCTACCACTATTTGATTTAAATTAGTTACGTTTTCTTTTTCTTTGTCTAAAATTAATTATTTTGTTTAACGACGCTGTCAATTGCCAGGATCACATCAGCGTCGCCGGTGTGCCGGAATTTCGTCCCGCAGGAGTTCTTTTACATGCCAGTAAACCTATTGACATGGAGCTGTCGTTTTTAAGCACACTTAAAAACCATCGGCCTGGGCCGGGTTTGAACCCGCGACCTTGGGAACAGTAGGCCAGCGTCTAACCAACTGAGTCACCCAGACCGACTTTTCTTTGTCTAAGCATTTTTGTATAGATCTTATTTCATTATTTATTTGCGTCTTGTTGTCTGGTATTTCAAGCATAAGGTCTTTTTTACAGTTAACATTTTCAGTCTTTCTACTTTCTACTTCTTGACATATGTACAACATCTCTAAGTTCGATAATAGCTGCTGCTTGTACAGAACTATATTCTGTTTGTTCGAGCTTAAGTTTGTCCAGCTCCTGTGATTGGCTATCAATTTTGTTGCTTATTTCATTAATTATATATTTTTGTTCTAATTTAAAATGTTCTATACTTTGAGAATTTTGCCTAATTAGTTTAATTTGTTCATTAGTTATCTCAGCCATCTAGATTTCATCACAGCCATTTCAGACTTCATCTATTGACTGGTGAAATCAGATACCATCTGTTCTAACTCACTCATCTAACTAAATTACTCATTTGGTTAGCTAAATTCTTAATTTGGTCAACTATTTCTTTGAAGATTAATACCATGCTGTTCATGTCTGTATTTTGTACACTGTTGCCTTCACCACTTGCCTGGTTGTGGTCGTCTTCCATCTTAAAAGATCTCGTAATTTTTCCACTACGTAAAAACATGCATTAACACAATAGCAAGTATGGATATGTACTGACTTACCTTCTGTGTCTCCTTAAATATGTATATAACGATATCCTACTGGTTGCAATTTCCAGTCCTGGACGTCCTGTTGTGTAGTGCTGCTTCCTTCCCAGGACCTAATCCAATCTTCTCTTTTCGAACCACGGTCGTTATGTAGCGGGTGCCAATATCTTCCTTTCGAATTCTTCCCTTTCGTGTCGTACTCGTTGGGCGCCAAATTCTTCGCTCGGCTCGCCTAGTCGGTCCTTTTCAATGAGACTTGCGGGTGCAGGGAAGTTGCTTGGAAATGATACGACTTCTCCCCTAAATCATTTTTATTTACTTCAGTAATATTTTATCATTATGCTTCTTTACAATAACTGGTCTTCTTCAACTGAATAAGCTACAAAAGCTCTCGATCCTATTTTACATCTATTCCTTAACTATTTTTATTCTCCTTTCCTATAAGTTATCCCTGTTGCTAGCTGCTGTTAGGTGAAAAATTTTATAACAGTCTGGGTTCATCATTTGTTTGAGCCACAGAAGCTGTAATATCCGGACATTGCCATGATGTTTATCCATAACATACTTAAGTATAAAGGAGAGCTGTTTTACCTTACTTATATAATTTAACATTAATTCTTAACAATTCATAAATTATTATATAATAAAATTAAATATAACAAAAATGGCGAATTCGGGGTGTGACGTAAAATTACTGCCACAAGGAGATGGAGGGAAACGTGAGGCCAAAACAGGAGAATTCCTAATTTATGATGAGATGATGATGATGATGATGATGATGATGATGATGATGCTAATGTTTTTACGGTATTTTTTATAGTATTGCATTAAAATTAATCTGTCTAGACTGAAATTTAATACACATTGTGTTATTATTTAAATGATTAGATGCTAGTGACTCTTCTGTACCTAGGTATACTTCTGTACACCTGTATTTTTAAAGATAAAACTGTTTGTTCAAGAGTTAATCTTTCCTCAAGTTACTTGCTCTTTGACAGCGCTACCAACATAAACTCAGCGTTAAGAAACTCCCTGAAACATCAATAGCAGGGCAGAGGTACTGGACGTCGTATGATATCTCTGTAATGTGAATCCCAGAGAAATTATACCACGTATTTGGTCTCCCAAATCTGAACTGCTATAAATTTGAGCATCTTCCAGACATGTGACAAAGATGTTCGAGAAAATTCACACACTTACATGAAACATTTTTCGAAATATAATTCGCTCAAAAATAGCTACGCGATTTTGATTAAAATATCATACATTTAGGATATTTACTTTACAAATAAAATGTATACCTTGAACTTTCTGGAAACCACCCATGAAACCTTCTTTATTCATAAGGAATTTTTATAGTGGAGTAATCCATTATAGACAAATCTTTAAAATGCACACAAAGTACACACATGAATAAAACAGAGGAAAAAAGCATGTCCATTCCTAGAGTAATATAGTTAATAATTTGCTTATTTGCAGCTTGGCCAGAAGGGTTCCGGATTCAGAACCAAGGAACCAGTTCAAGATTTCTACGAGATACGAGCCCAGTGTCTCAAGGAAGGCAAGCTTTTTGAAGATCCGGAGTTTCCAGCAATAAGCAGTTCTCTATATTACAATGCATATAAGATGCCTCGTGTGCCAATAAAGTGGAAAAGACCCCTGGTTAGTATACTTCTTTTAATCTTAGTTTATTAACCTAGGTACAGCTTTATTCAAGTCTTATCAGATGTTCAAAATACAGTAGTCTGGAAAATCCGAAACTCCGTATAATCCGAGCCACTTGAAGACTCCATTTTAAAGAAATTTTAAATGTATTATATTTATTAACCGTCTACCACTTAGGCGGGACCCGTATGTGGTATTCGTGGTGGACGAAGCGGCGTCTGGGCGGGTTTTCTTCGGGTTCTCCGGTTTCCCTCGCTATTCATTCCACCAATTGCTCCATTATCACCCTTCCAATCATGCAATTCGCCTGCATTTCACATCATCCTCTTCCTCACTACCATACTTGCTGCTTGGCTGACCACCTGCTTCCAGGTCTTCACTCTGTCTGGTCCAGAGGTCCCTCTGCTCCCTGACAAGCGTCTAACTCTAGGCTGGCTTGTAAGTCCTACATAAGGGGAGGGTAATCAGGGAAAGAAGAAATATTTATTAACTTATTTATTTGTTTATGTATTTATGTCTGTATGTCTGTGTGTGTGTGTGTGTGTGTGTGTGTGTGCGTGTGTGTCTGTCTGTCTACCTGCATTCCTGCCCACCCGCCCACCCGCTGAACTTATGTATCAAAATAACTTCAAATTCGGTACACATTTTACTCGCCCCTCTACCTACATTACGTACAAACACACACACATTCACACACATTAGCTGGAGTTTTCTGTTTTGGTGGTCACAAAGGGAGGGGAGATAGGAGAATGACTTGAAACCTTGGGAGTACTGTTCCCTAGGCCTGCCCTACTTGGTGTAATTCAATATGATGGACTCTTTTCCTAGCAAAGTGTTTATAAAAGAACTATTCTGACATACATTTTCTTTTGTAGGAGATCACAAGAATGGCCAAGCTGTTTGTTGCTGGAGCCTCAAGGTTTGACATCCAGCAAGGAAATTTAGGTAAAAGGATCATTCTTTACTTTGGACCCTCTGCTCAAACTGATATACTGTGTGTAATTTGCCTTACAAGTACACTCACTCATACAAGAAACTGGGGACATGCTTCGAAATAATAATGATGATGATGATGATGATGATGGTGATGATGATGATGATGATGATGATGATGATGATGATGATGATGATGATGATGATGATGATGATGGTGATGATAAATTTGAGCTTATTGTTGCAGGGGATTGTTGGTTTCTGGCAGCTGCTGCAAACTTAACATTACATGAAGATTTATTCAAGTTTGTTGTTCCTATGGACCAGGATTTTGGGAGAGATTATGCTGGAATTTTCCATTTTAGGTCAGTATACAGAAAAATGTAATGTAAATATCTTAAGGATGAACTGCATGTATTGTAGATGTAGAAAAAGCTTTGGCAGGGTTGATAGAGAGAGTCTATAGGAAATTATGGAAAACATGTATATCCAAAGCATCTAACAAATTGAATCAAGGGTCTGTATAATGGAACTTGTATAAAACTTGATGTCCCCAGTTATACAGGGGAAAATATCTTAATAAACCGAGGTGCAAGGCAAGGGCACACATTGTTGCCCAATCTTTTTGGTGTTTATTTAAATAATGCTATCATAAAATGGAGAGAAAGAATACCAAAAGGGATACAAATAAATAATAACAAATATTTAGGCTGTAACTTTAACCCTTAAATGGTAACATCTGTCTATTTGATGGATAAATTCTTAACACACAGTGGGTACATGTGCAATGTTAGTTTGATCTAATATTTCAGCTATGCCTCAGTGGAGAGTTGAACTTTGAATTGTGCGGAGGTCACTGTTTTAGTTTCACAATAGTATTGTTTCATAAGTATCCATACGTAAGCCACACCGCCTCACAGGCAGATATTACTGTAAAGGAAACAGGTTAATATTTGATTTTCTAAATTTTTGCATAACTTCTTGTAACATGTGATGTAAATGGAATCCAATTATTAGTATTAATAATTGTGTTATTGAAATAACAATGGTGCTAAGTGCAAAAATAAAGAAACCGAGTTATTCAAAGAAAACTCTTTCCTGAAAGTGCTTAACCTAAAACCTTAATACATTCTGATGAACGTACAAATACAACACTCCCCAAACATAGAGATAGGTAATTTAACATAAATACAAGTTTTTGTTACTGAAAAACACATAAATGGTAGAAGGTACTCTGTGCCATATACAATATTGTCACAATATTAGCACACTGAACAGTTGGCAGATATGTTTTTGGGACCTAATGCTGCATTTCTGACAATGAAGTCATTAATCCTCTTGTTCTCCAATATTTTTCACTGATGGATGGGGCATTAGAAGTGGCTGGGCATATTTGAAGGTGGTCTCGATCCACTTCCTCTTGCAGATCACATAGAGGACAGAGTGGTGAAGAATATATCCCAATTCTGTTTAAATGTTTTGTCAGACAATCATCAACCTGCAGGTTGCAACATCAATGTTTTCATTATTTTTGTTACACTCCATGTATATTAACATACAACTCACATGCTGAAAATGAATTACAAAAATCAATCCATCTTTTAAACTTTACTGGAAAGGGTTATAACTTAAATACGAATACATAAAACTGATATAATGGCATTCCACAGTAAACACCCAGTGCAAAGTAAAACTGGAATTGAAGATTACATTTTGAAGCAAGGACAACACAGTACTTATCTAGAGTTATATTAGATACTTTTAATAAGGATAAAGATATAGATATTAAATTGCAGAGATATCAGAGTATTTGTGAAACTATAAGCATTAAGATTTTAGCAATATTCAGACAGTGAATATGAAATTTTTATGAGCAGTCAAAGTTTGCACTAAATTGGATGGGATTCCTAATGAAATTATTACACAAGAAGTAAATATTTTTGCAGAAAATGATAAAATAGAAGAGCAGAAACATTAATGGAAGGAACATTTGGAATGAATGGAGGAAATAAGGATTCCAATATAAACCTAAAGGAAAGAGATACATAGGACGGTCAGTTAAAAAATGAAATTAAGGCCAGAACTGGTCAAAAGGTCTTATTTGTAAAAGAAGAAGAAGATAAATTATATTTTAATCAAAACCATTGAATATTTTTATTTTCTTCAAAAAATAGCTCTCTCATTTTTCCATGTAAACTTTGGTTTTGGATGGGGGGAATTAGCTTGAAAATCTTTGTGTGACATCCTCGGAAGATGCTGAACTGAAATACCAAGTTTGACATTTATCATTTTCTTATTCCCAGTAGCCTCAAATCATGTGCTTCCAGTGGAATCTCAACATCAACTCTTAGGATAAATACTTTCTCTTACACACTATGAACATAAACGTTTAACTCTGTGTTTAACTTAAAATGTTATGTATTTTACCTATTGTGTTTTGAACAGATTTTGGCAATATGGTCGCTGGGTAGAAGTGGTGATAGATGACCGTCTTCCAGTAGGTCCTGATGGCAAATTGCACTTTCTTCATTCATCTCAAAACAATGAATTCTGGGGTCCTCTGCTGGAGAAGGCTTACGCTAAGTGAGTCAAACAACACTTATAGAATGTGGCAATTTTGCATTATGTTAAATATACATACTTATTACCAAGCACATATTCAGAAACCCATTTCTAGAGGTCCAACTCATTAAATGGATCAGTGCAAATAATGACATTAAAATTGCTTTTATAACATTTTGTTTCCAAAATATTTTATTCTTTTAAAAGCAATGTAGCCATTTGTAAAACAAAAATATTGCATTATATATTAGATTTTAATGCTTATTTTTCTCATTCTAATTTTCAACATGTTTTATACTTTAACCCTCCATCAGGTGCGTGACCTGGTAGAATGCTGTTAATCGTGTGGGGCCTAGTAGGCCCTTGCTATATTTTTGTGCTTATATGCCTGCATTTTTTTTTTAATTGTATTTTTCCTTTATTGTCATGTTTACATTCATTTAGCTTAAATATACATGGTTTTCATTATCATTATCTTACTAGATGGATCAAAGATAAATAAAACATAGTCTCAGTACATTACACATTATAATTTGTACTGCACTACATGGAAAGATAATAATTGCAATGTTCAGGTATAGGTACAACTTGTAATTTGAAATGTACTGTCAATAATAATAATAATAATAATGATGATGATGGCAGTGGCGGTGGCAGTGGCGGTGGCAGTGGCGGTGGCGGTGGCAGTGACGACGATGATGACAACAATAACAACAATAATAAAGAACAATAATAACAATAACAATAACCATCACTATCACATGACGTTTCTTACAAAAGACATGTTACTAAGACATAAGTTGCTTTCATCCTCTTCTTCATGATCAGTTTCTGAATCTAAAGATCTCATTTTCAGTTTGCCTGTAGAATTGGAATCATCTGATTCATAGAAATTGTCATAAATGTATAAGACATCATCATCACAAGGTAGATATATTTATTAAAAATAAACCACTTTTTGATATGCTGATATGAAATGACCCTTGGACCCTACAGTTTATTTTATCTCTCCTAAATTTTTAATTTGAGTTCATTATACAAATATAAATAAATTGTCATACCAAAATTGCTTAGATTTAATTAGTTTAAGAGAAAAAAATGTTTTGTATACTATTTATCAATATTTTCAATTTTTTCAGTATGATTTATGAAAAATATTTAATTTCAGCTCAATGATTTAATATTTTTTAACCAGCACACAACAAATTTTAATACCTTAATCTCTGAAGTTCTCCTGAAAATTTCAAGCTAATAAGTTATAAACAAGGGTACAAGGAACATTTTGAATAGTGAAAAATGCTGGAAAAAAAAAAAGAACTGAGAAAAATTAATTTTAAAGTTTAACAGTAACTTTTTATTCTTTACCTAAATCCAATCCACTTAAAATTCCCCAACACCATATGTGGGACTGTTGGTTGCTTTCTTCCTGGCCTCAGTAGCATTTTTTGAGAATTTTAAGTTTACTTGGTTGTTTCTTAGTATGAAAACTTTGCTTTCACCTTCGCATTGTTCACAAAATTTAGAAATTTATTGTTCTTAGCTAACCTCTACACTATGCACTTTTGCAAATTTATACACAAAATTCATAAAATGTCTGCTTGTTACAGCTCTACTACAGACTAATGAATAACAAAATCTATTGATTACCTAAATAATGTCTAATATATAACTGGAACACTGAAATAACCTGGCAATATTACAGAATTACAGAACATTGACTGCATTTCTCTGTTTGGAAGCAAAACATGTGTCAGATTTGCAGCATTTCAGTTCAATGTATCAAATTTATTTCAGCACAGCCAACTCACTATCTTTTTGAAGCACAATTTCCTGCAAGAGACTAAAATCAAAGCCAGCAAAAACAAAAATGCAGTTCAAAGCTATAGCGACGAAGTTTAGCAAGGAGTACTCAGCTGCACTAGGACATTTAAATGGCCTCCTGGAGCTTTAAAAATGGCTGATATTGAGAAAACTAAAGTGTGCTATTAAAGTACAAAGTATAAGCATAATAAAAAGTGCAAAAAGTAAAAATTAAAATTTTTGTCAATTTTCATCAAATTTCGCAGATAAATTACCTTAAAAGGGTAAAGGGTACAGATGAAAGGGGACACCTTACTCACGTTGACCTACACAGGTCTATTGTGGATACCACCCCCCAGGAGGCAGGGATGAATGAGGGAACCGAAGGGGTGCTATCAGACTCTCAGCTAGACAGGCCCACCAGAGACGTGAGAAAGTTCCTAACCAGTGCTGAGATGTCTTCATCCCAGCGCTAGGCCCCGCCAAGCAGCCAACATCACACCACGGGTCCGGGTCAGTATTGCACGAAGCATCCCGTCCCCCCCTCGACAAGGGCCACCAGACGCCAACCAGCACCAAGAACAGCAGTTACCATGTGCCATTATCCATGCCATCTGCCCGACACTGCCCACACTACATGCCTGGAACTTCAGCACCTGAAGGATGATAAGGAAATGATGGAAAGGAAACCATGGTATGAAATAATGCACCCCAGCATTCACCTAAGTAACATGGGAAAACCACGGAAAACCCATATCAGAGTGCATGCCATGGGGATCAAACCTGTGACCTCCCAAATGCAGGCCACAGACGTTACCGCCTGAGCCATCCCGCTCGGTTACATTGCCTTAAGTATATGTTTAGCTTTAAAATACATATTTCATACTATTTTATAACTTTTTTCTTTTATATTTTGGGAAACTTCTTTCAAATTTTGCCTGTCTCTAGTTATGATGAGGTAATAAAATTATTTTTCATAACATCCATGAGTGCAGTGTATGAACATTCAGCCCTCATTTGTTTTAGATAATAAGAATATTGGTGGAAAGCAAATAAATGTTTAAATGCTGTTTAAAAACATTTTAAACTGTGTTTTATATAACTGCTCAGAATTAATGAAACTGAAATGGTATTTTTCAGGCTTCATGGTTCTTATGAGAATCTTATTGGTGGCACCACTGGAGAGGCTATGGTGGACTTCACTGGTGGAGTGAGCGAGCTGTTCAGTATCAAAGAGTCTCCACAAAACCTCTCAGATATTCTACTCTCCTCATTGGGATACTCAGCCCTGATCAGCTGTCTCATAGCAGTGAGCACTTTCTCTTTAATATTTGCACATCGTTTGCTGTCAGTAAATGAAGGCTTGCAATTAACTTGGTTCATAAAATAAGCATAGATTAACATTTGTATAATTTAAAGGTTACCATTATCATTTGCAAAACAGTTATGAAACTATGTGTTGTATTCATATGGTTTTCTCTACTCACTCTTCACCAAACTAATCTTATAAAAGTTAGTTCTATTTTTTACATTTTGTTAATCAATGCAAAAATTCATTACATACTTAGATATTGTGACATTGGGTCATTCAACAATATATGGACAAGAGGAGGCAAGCGGTTGTGTGCATGCATGACAGTAATAATGGCAGCAAAACATAAAGGAGGTCCGAGGCTACAGGGCAACCAGTGACTGTATGTGTGGGATCGAACAGTGCAATAATACTGTGGTATCTAAAAGCTTCTTGCTTTCTGCTGAATCATTGTACATGTGCGCATGGAAAGAACTCAAAGGCTCCAGTATAAATAGGACAGACAGTGAGCAGTTTCTCTATGTGTAGTTAAGTAGAGGAAGTATTGTATTCCACCCAAAAATTCCATGACGAGTTTTCACCAGAAATATTCGTTTTGAGGCCCCCTGAATCCAAAAATACAATTTTTAGAAAAAGGTCGTCCGTGTTTGTGTCTCAGTCTGTCTTGTGTGTCTGTCAGTCTGTGGACAGCATAGCTCAAAAATGAAAAATTGGCTAATAACCAAAGTTTAATGTCTTTCAAGATGACACATGAAGATTTTGAAGAAAATTGCTCCACCCTAAACTACCCTTCACATGGAAAATTTTTAGAAAATTTTGATTTTCTTTAAAATGGCTCTAACGATTCTGATTAAAATGCCATATGTTTGAGATATTTTTATGACAAATGAAATGTATATCTTAAATTTTTTGGCTATAGCCTATGTAGTCCTATTTACTCTGGATGACTTTTGCATAACTGGTAAACTGTAAGAGATAGACCAAATCTTACTATACAAAAAATGTAGATCTTGGCAAAACACAATTATATATGTTTAAATAAATTTTTGCCAGTAGAGTGAACCATTCCAGATATATTCCTTGTTATTTGTGTAAGTTTTGGAGAAAAACTTCTGTCAAATGGAACTTCACTATTCATTTTTTTTTATGTATTAACCGTGCAAATACAATGGAATCTCAAAGCTTTATAAGATTGACTATTGCTCAAAGCCTACTCTATTCCCATATTCCCCTTGTACCTACAAGGAAATAAGCAATAAGATAATTTGTATAAATGTTTATCTCAACTAACATGAAGAAGATATAGGAATAAGAGTTTGTAAGAATAGTTAGTACAAGAGTAGATAAAGTCATGTGAACGCAACACATCAGTGCATTTTTAATTTCTTTAATACTTTTATTATGTAAATGGTCAAGAATTATTATTTTCTAATAGTTCATTGAATGGTCTGTCCATTGAATGATGAAAGCTTTTAAAGCTGTAAAAGATTTTATATGCATTGTTGATTTCTTATGTTTATCCAAAGCTGGAATTAAATATGTCAAATTTGTGGAACTTATTGTATTTCAGGGCATTTTGTCAGTTCCAAACAATAAGTATGGCCAGCAAGAAAGTTTATTTAATTCACATGAACCACTCAGCCACACATACTTATAGTCATTTATATTAAAATACTTTTTGTAAGTATTCTATTTCTTTTGTTTCTGCTTACACTGCAAGTGGAGAAGAGCTGGAGTGGGCCTTCCCTGTCTTACTATCACTACTTTATCCCCACATTTCAACTGTGAGTATGGTCATTTCGCTAATTGTTTTACTAAACGTGGTTCATCCATTTCAAAGTATTAACATTAGCAACTGTCTTGCTACACTGTATACTATAAAATAAATAATACTAATACAGCTGTTGAGGGCCATAACAATCACACAACTAAGGCACATTCCTTCTTGCTTTTAACTCCACATGCTATTGCTATGTAGCCAGTTGTGTTCATACAGCACATTTCAAAAATGCTCATGTAAGTATAGCGACACGGGATTCCGAAGCCTTGTTGTGCTTATTCCTGCATTCTGCGACCTCACCCCTCTTTCTGCATCATAGTGAAGGGTGAAGGCTGCGGCAGCATGCATCCAAAGCCCTACTCGATTCAGTGGTAGAGAACGAGACATATTCCATCCTACGCACTAATTCTTCATGAGGAAACTGGCTAGTACTGCAATTGTTAATATTACTTATTAATTTCCTGTTTTCTTCAGGTATGGGCTTTGGTGATAGCTAGTCCACAATATACACCATTGGATAAATTTTAGAGAAAGACAAAACTGTGCTATACAAAAATGTAAACCTTAAAACACGAAATTAATTTCAAATAGCTTCTTTTGTGGTAACAGCCATTTCACTGGTCTCAATTTATTGTGGAGTACTTTGTAATTTGTTTTAAAGTCTTGTCATTATTTTCAAGTTTTTGCAATGTTATGGTAAGAGTATGGAACAGTATAGTTATAGCATGGTACTTTTAAACCCTATGGGAAACTGTGTAATGAAACTATTTCTGAAAATGTTTACCTCAGTCAATTTGAAGCAGGTAGCAAAATAAGCTCACATGAATAGTTTATAGAAGCTACCTATATACAGAATGTCCCAAAATTAGACCATCAAACTGTGAGAGCTGGTAGATAACATTATTTTAAATACTTTTTGTTAGGGAAAGCTTTTTGCTGCAGTGCTTTGTTTAAGTGCTAGACGAGTTAATGACATTACCTGCTGCCTCCCACCTAGCTTAAGTATTTATGGGGAATCAAAATTAAAATTAATATTGCATTTATCTTAGTAAGGCACACAATCTTAATCCAAGAAACAAACACAGAACACAAAAACAAAACACAAGCATCTCATTGTTTACAGTTCATCACAGCTTTACTATTCAAAGCAAATGTTGGAACACATGCCCATTGTGATTAACACAAAGAGTGCATCGGCATGCCCTATTCTGCCGTACTCTCGCAAAGACACCAGCTATTTCTCTGGTTTAAAAGTTTGTCAGTCTAATTTTGAATAGTAAATCTGTATTTAACTATAAACAAGAGATGTTTATGTTTTGTTTATGTGCTCTGTTGTTTGTTTCTTGGATTAAGATTGTGTGCCTTACTAAGATAAATGCAATACTAATTTTCATTTTGATTTCCCGTAAATACTTAAGTTATGTGGGAGGGAATAGGTAATGACATTAACTTGTCTAGCACTTAACCGAAAAACCACAGCAAAAACCGTTCCATAATAAAAAGTGCTTAAAATAATGTCATCTATCAGCTCTAAAAGTTTGTCAGACTAATTTTGGGATCCCTATTTAAATAAACTATTGAGAGTAGAGAAAGTCATGTAAAGGTAACACATCAGATTCTTAGGTTTATCTGCTACATATGTTACTATACCTCAAAGTCATAAACAGTCTGCTGGTACTCAACTTGAAATAATCTGGTTTCATATATTTTCAGTCAAATTCTGGAGAAATTGAAGCAAAAACACGTGAAGGTCTTGTCAAAGACCACGCCTACAGCATCACAAAAATTCGTTATTTCAAACTGGCAGCTACAGGAAAGTATGTTCTGTTGATCAGGATCCGAAATCCATGGGGTGATGAATTTGAATGGAATGGACCATGGAGTGACAGGTACAACAGACTTCTATTTCATCACATTAGATCAGAAGTGCAATAGTTCTCAACAGTGGGTAATTTACTACTCCCAGGTTTGAATATTCATTAACGTAAGATCAGTTCTCTTAAGTGTTCGCAAAAATCTAAAAGAATATTTTATGTTTTATTTTCTTAAAAGTAGTGTAGACTTATGTGATCATTTTGATATACTGTGTAGAAGTGAAATAATCCACCAGACTGAGGGAGGTGAGAGAGGGGATGTCAGTTAACAAAAATTCCAATACATTTTTTTAAACTATATGCACCATTAACTAGATGATCACATTTAAAGGTGAGAATAACTCTATCCCTCCAACTACCCAGTTGGCTGTGAACAATCTCCAATAAGATTCTAAAGTAAGAACAAATTAGAAACTAAAAACTTCACTTAATTTAGTAATGTTGCATGTTCAATTTTCCTTATTTAATCTCCAATAAGCTTTGTCATTACTGCTGTATAACAATATTATAAACAAAATGTACAACAAGAAGCTGCTAGAAATTACAAATTTGGTATTTCTGTTTAAAGTATTTGAAGAAGCTTTGAAGCTCTCATTAGATATGTAATCATATAATTGTGTAGTTACATATTTCATGCTTCTGTCAGCAAATTCATTTGTTATGTTGTTTTACTGTAAGCATTTTTACTTTCTCCACAAGTAAGTAGAGGAAGTATTATATTCCACCCAAAAAATTTGATGCCAAGACTTCACCAGAAATGTATGTTTTGAGCCCCTGAATCCAAAAAAGGGCAGTTTTAGAAAAAGGTCTGTGTGTCTGTCAGACTGTGGGTAGCATAACTCAAAAATGAAAAGTCAGTTAAAAACCAAAGTTGGTATTTAAGTTTAATGTCTTTCAAGGATGCAACACAAAGATTTTGAAGAAAATTCCTCTACTCTAAACTACATGGAAAATTGTTTGAAAATTTTCATTTTCTTGGGAATGGCTCCAATGATTTTGATTAAAATGCCATATGTTTGAGATATTTTTATGACAAATGAAATGTATATCTTGACTTTTCTGGCTATAGCCCATGTAGTCCTGTTTACTCTGGATGACTTTTGCATAACTGGTAAACTGTAACAGATAGATCAAATCTTAATATACAAAAAATGTAGATCTTGCTAAAACATACAATTTATGTGCAAATAAATTTTTTTGTAGAGTGAACCATTTTGGAGATATTCCTTGTTATTTGTGTAAGTTTTGGAGAACTTAATACTTCCATCAAATGAAACATCGCTATTAATTTTTTTATATGTTAACTATATAAATAGAACAGAATCTCAAAGCTTTAAAAGATTTGATTATTGCTCAAAGCCTACTGCATTCCCATATTCCCCTTGCACCTACAAGGAAATAAGCAATAAGATAATTTCTACAAATGTTTATCTCAACTAACATGAATAAGAGTTTGCAAGATTGGTTAGTATAGGAGTAGAGAAAGTAAGTGCAACACATCAGATTTTTTATACACATATATTGTTATTCCATTTCTGATGATTGAAATTTGTAGTCAGTTGCCTGCCTTTGTGTTAAAGAATATGTTTGTATGAAAACATCCTGCTCATTTGTGTATATTACAATAAAGAGTAACTACTTGATTTTACAGAAATGTGTTCTTTTACCCTGAAATGTTTGCCATACCATACTATTACTTGCCAACTCCTTCATTTCTAATATTTACCCACATATATTTTGGAGAGTTTGATTTATTTTACATTCTTACTCTTTTTGCAGGTCTAAAGAATGGAGTTTGGTGACTCCAGAAGAAAAAGCTGAAGCAAATTTGAGATTTGCTAGTGACGGAGAGTTCTGGATGTCTTTTAATGACTTTCAACATTATTTTTCTCACATTGAGATATGCAATCTCAGTAGTGATGCTTTCATTGAGGGAGTATATAAACCTGGACCTCGGATGCTACAAATGAGCCTTTGTGAGGGAGAATGGATAAAAAATTTCAGTTCTTCCATCTCTGAATGTTAGTTCTAAGTTATATTACTGAAATATTTCCTGGTTTTATCTAAAAGCTAGAGTGTTTAAGCTAATAGAAGTAATTGTTTTTTTGGTATAGCTGATATCAATACAGGGTCTTCTTTTGGAGATGTGACCACATTATTGCTCTACACTGCACTGTTTCTAGCTGGTTCTATTCCCCTAATCTGATAATGAGTTGACACAGAGTGTGTGTACAGAGGTTGATAGATTTGAGAGCACATGTTTCAGTGTTATAGAATGTTAATGCTCTTATAATGCCAAAAACTCTGCATACTTTAGCACATAGAATATTCCTGAATGATTCCTATGTAAGAACAAACTCAGGGGTGTGTCATGAAATTTAGATGTAGGCAAGCAATAACAAAATATACCTGGTGGATTTTTAGAAACTAAATTATGAATCGCCTGCCATTTAAAATGCAGATCAATTCTCCTGTTTTGCTTGGCAAAATCTTAAATGATGTTGTCATAAAGCTGAGATCACTGAGACAGTTATTTCATCAAAGATTTTTCAATTGATAGAACTGCCAAATGAGACAAACTATCTAGACCTATGGAGTTTCTCACAAATGTTTTTGTTCTCTTGAGAGTGGAAAAACTCCTCTCCACAGAAGAAGTAGTTGTGGGTATTGTTAATGCTAGTTCACAAAATGTTATAATCTCAGAGCAGGCCGCTTCCAGTTGATTTTCTTTCATGAATTTCAATAACACTACTAACGCTGTTAGTGCTTTCCTTTATACTCAACACTACAGACACTTGGGAATGCACAGCTATTGCATCAAAGAAAGATCCATAGTTAGCAATAAGAGAATAGAAAGCATTTTGTGGGAATGGAACGCTGCAACGTTTTTAAAAATTTAAGAGCTCTAAAAATTTAAGACTCTCAAAACCATTAAACCTTGAAATTAACTGTTCAAGAATGTTATCAATTATTTCACAATACAGTTCGCAGTAACTTTTTTCCAAAGCACCAACTTCATCAATGTGAATTGTTTTAGCCTGTGGCATGAAGCTCGCTTCACCAGGCTTCAGATAGGAAGCACCAGACACAAGTGAGATGGCCAATGAGAGCAGAGGAACACCAGCCACACAATGTGGGAGGAGCTATATGCTGTTTTCCGACAGCTTCTCTAAAGTGTGTTGCATAGCTCTGACTTACACCACATTCACTTAGTTTTTTTCTATTAAAAAATCTGTGTAAAGATTAAATGTGATAAACACCTGCATACTAATAGCTGTACTAATGTTCTTCACAAATTCAATTCAATTTTTATTCATCCTTCGATCAAATACATAATATTGGATATATCAGGTGTGTAAAACAAAATATTAACATTTATTTATATATTTACACACAAAGAAATGTTAAACAAATTATTAACACACAAGACCACCACACATGCATAATCAATTAAACTCCCATGCTCATTCATTCCCTTCCACAGAAGATTGCTTCCACGATCAGGCTTCGGATACTTTTGGAACTCCGAGCACCAACAAAATGCAATGGAGGTGGTGAAAGCAAAGGGATAGTGCCAGCTAAATATAATAATGGGCACAGCTAGAGTTGAAACAAAAATATTATATGAAATCATAGATGGTATGAATAATTTTAAAAGGCATAGTGAATTGGTTTTCTGTAATTTTACAGCGGTGCTTCCATGGCGCATATTAAGTAAACACCCCTGAACAAACTCTTGTGCAGAAGTGAGATAGCACTTTATATACAGAGTCCTTGTTGTGGCCTTGCAAAGAAATGGTTCATAATCTTGTGAATATATTAAGAGAAATGGCATCCATTCTTGATAAGAAACTGAAAGTAAATTACCATATTCTTACAGACCAAAATCTTTATGACTTCAGAGAAAAGTTAGAACAAAGTCCAAAAGTCTCTGAGAAAACTTACACAGAAATCAGGAATTTTGCAAACCTTGGCTTGGTATGTTAATAAAGTTTTAAAATTAAAACTGTATAAAATAAGTTCAGGAGTTATAATCACATGATAATGCAAGTAGAATTAATTTCTGCAATTAGCTGTTGGATAATATTAATGATTGCTCTATTAATCCAGATTTAATTTTGGTTTTTTATGGATTAAACATGATTTTATCTATGTGGGCATAAAGAAATTAATGAGTGTTAATGTAATTTTTCTTTAAAGGTGTGAGAGATGTGTGTGGTTATTGTAGCTATAATTTGTATAAGAAGTCTATGCACTTGAATTTAAGAGGCAATGAATATCTGACTCTGCTGGCAAACAGAGACTGTGAAAACTGCCTGTTAGGTTGGCTATGTGTTCAAAGAAAGTCTGTGCAAAAGTTGTAAGATGTTGATCCAAAATTATAAGGATTTAGAAGAAATAAAGTACCCATGTTGTGATTGCTTTGAAATGTGCTATTGTCTAATGAGAAGTGAATCTTATTTTCAGCCACATATTGGTGGAATCCTCAATACCGCATGACAATTGAAGGAAATACACCATGTTGTATTATTGTAGCTTTAATGCAGAAGAACCGGCGAGTGCAGAGAAGAATGGGTAAACAGGACCTTGCAATTGGACTGCATATATATCATGTATGTAATATGATTTATTTTAAGTTAAAAAAACTTAACTTGATAGCTTGAAGGCCAGTTCACATAACCTAAGAATAAAACCAGAGTAGAAACAAGAACAGAAGCAAAGCAACATATAACATTTTGGTTCACAATTTCATTTTGGACATTTTTGGAGAAGAGACTGCTAAGTACTTTAGAAGAAGGCAACTGCACTTTTGTTTAGAAGTCCCTACAACCTGGCAATTTTGTAATAGTGCTGCAAGTGCAAGTTTTTGCTGCTTTTTGTTTGAATTCAGTTTTTGAGTCACTATTTTATACTCATCTTCCTTCAAAATGTTAAAACTACTGTAATCTTTTCAACAGTTTGAAGTGAAGGTTAGTAAAAAAGAGACTCAAAAATCAAACTCAAACATGAAGATAAGTACTTCACTGTTAATAGTGCTTTTGTTTTTAATATTTTATCTTATTGCTTTGTTTCATTCTATCATTGACCATATAAATCCATTTTAACATAGTGACATCTCTTACTATTTAATTCCCCATCTGACTCACCAAATTTAGTTTGTTCTGTTTCTGTATCAAAAATACTTAAGCCTAACCTATACTATTGTCTATGTTCTGATCACTCTCTGACTCATCTTCACCTTCAGTTGTAAATTCAATTTCATAATCATCAATATCTCTTACTAATTTCTTTAAAAATGTATTAGCTACAAAATCAAGGAAATGAGGGTCATTCACAGACATGTTTTCAATGTTCTCCAAACTGGCTGTTGTAATCTAGAATAATTTAAAATAAGGCACATACCTACTTACGATATTTAAAAAGTTAAATAATCTTAAATAAGTCATAGGAATAGGTAGTTATGATATTAGCAATCTGTATTCACTAAGACTTAATTGGAGTAGTTGCGTCCTCAGGTACCTTTCTGCAAACTGACAGTGATGTAAGAATTTTCAACAATGAACAACATACAGGTCTTGATCAACTAATTATTATATAGCATTTAGTAAACAGATGGTGCTTGTTGTATGCATAATGAATATAATGTTTTATAATCTGAGCATCCTATTGGCTCAGACTGCTACAGTTAAGGGTTAAATAACTTTCATCCATTTCCATGCTTATATGAGGAGAATTTTATACATCTATGGAATTGGTTTAAGATTGCATTGAATTGTTGATTTCATTTAGGTATTTCAAAACAGATTCCACCAAGGCACAATTAAAATGAATACTGTGAAAGGATGTCTCAATTAGTATACAGACTCAGATATATGTTTGTGTCATCCATCTGAATATGCAACTGGGGGTTGTCTACATAGTAAATTTGGACACTATCTTGGATACCTCCAGTATCTCATAAAATCTTTGTTATCCCACCTAATAAACACATCCAATTTTGTGAGTTAATCTTTCCCAACTCATTTTGAATGTTGACTTTTGATGTTATTAACATGTACATATATTTATTTGTTGTAATTCCTGTTTCAGCTGGAAGATCCTAAGGAACTACCCAACCCCTTAAGAGAAGATTTCTTTGCAAAGAACAAACCTGTAGCAAAGACTAAGTACTGGTACATGAGGGAAGTCACTCTTCGTGCCACGTTACAACCAGGTACTTATTGTATCATTCCATCTACATCTTTACCAGGTGAAGAAGCACAGTTCATTTTAAGGATATTTTCAGAAACTAAAGCATCAATGGAGTGAGTATATGCACATTTTTTAACTATTTAGTAATCTAAATAGTATTTATATATACTGGGCGTTCATTTTAAAGTGTTTCTGCTGAGTTTGATCTTGACTTAAATTACCTCACTATTTTTATCAGTTTCATCTCTCAGAGGTTGCAAAGTGTCGAAGAAATTTCCTAGGTCCCATTGTATAGCAACTTCCTATAACCCCACTCATACCTCTGGTGCTCTCTGTTAGTCAAATAACTAAGTCCAACCCCCACAAAGACTACCAGTACTAATAAAGAGGCTGCATTACTTTTTATATTTATATTTTTAACCCTTCAATTCAACTGATATATGTTAGCAAGCTATTTGTTTATCAACAAATATTTGGGCTGGCCCCGTAGCTCAGTCAGTAGAGCACTTGCTTACTATGCAAGGGGTCCCAGGTTCGATTCCTAGCTGGGGGATGGGAAGTTTTCTCTAGCCAAGATTATTTGCAATCCTTCCCAGAGTCTGGACATATGAATGAGAGTGTGAATGTGTGTGTGAATTTAACTATATAATCCATAAAGACTCAAAACCCACCATTAAATGAGTAACACCATTGCCAAAAGCCAATAAGTTCCACAGGAGAAAGTTGCCGATATGACCATCAGAGTTAAGGGTGGGATATAAATGGAACAATATAAAAAACAATCATTTGTTTAAAATTTTACTATGTCAATTTTTGGAAAATACTTCACAATCTGAGGGTATTCTTTGTTTCTTAGGAATACCGTTTACTATTTGAAACATGCAGAAAGGTTTCTTTTGCTATCTGTTACTCTGCAATTAAAGATAATTAATGGCTCAGAAAATCCCAACTATTATGTAATGAACCCCAAGTTTCAAACTCCTTTCTCCTATTCCTTTCACCTTATAACCTATTCATATAATACTTGCTGCCATGTAGTGTAGGGATTCATCAATATTTTTTTTTGTTTTTGTAGTGTTTAACGCCCGCTTTTACTACTACGGCACCACAGGCGGTGACACTGATGATACATGGAATGAAGATGGAGCACCGGTGGAATGAGATGGCGGGGGAAACCGGAGCACCCGGAGAAAACCCGCCCTGACGCCGCTTCGTCCACCACGAATACCACATGCGGGTCCCTGGGATTGAACCCGGGCCGCCTAGGTGGTAGGCGAGCACGCTAACCGCTTGGCCACGTGAAGCTGTATTATTGCTTCCTAGTTATTACCTCGCCATTTGAAGCTGAAGTCGTTGGTGACGTGATGTTGTTGGTCACGTTGATGTGGTTTGGTGTGTTGTCTCCGGCTAGCTGAGCATAATCTCTTTATCTCGGGTTTGCGTGAGTGTAAAGGACAACCCAAGAACAACTTTGCAGATCATTTATTGCACTTTTAAATGTTTTCGGGAGTTATGCCGATTCTATATGTGTATCTGTAGAAGCATCGCAATCACATCTGCGCAGCACGAACTGCACGAACTCCCGTACTGCTCTCTCGTTGAGTACTGAATAGACGCTTCTCTCTTACCCACGCCAAGAAGACCGTTCGCTTCCAATTTGAATGTCATGACGTCATCCAAGAAAGCCTCGTATCCAAAATGTTATTTCCTTTTCCCGCAATTTAGAAATGTCCCTTTCTATTATAACATGTTCTTTTATGAATTTTGAATATATAATTACCTTTTTAGGATTAAATGATGTTTACTTTATATTTTATTAAATATATCGCGCGACTTTTAAGGTTGGTAAAACTGACTTTCGAACGTGTATTTTAAACTATGTGGTATGACGTCATGACTCGTTAATTTCAAACCAATAATGCGTTTATACTACAAATTTAACGACTATCATTTACTCATATCTTGCTCACCTTACAACACTTGCTACTCTATTATCTATTTATGTTATTACTCAATATTTATCGCAAATCTCATATCCGGCAATTAAATTAAAACGTATCTTTTTCAAAAACCCATTCAATCGGAAATCTAAATTTCGGTATCAAATGCCCCCATTTATGTTATTTTATTATTTCATAATAAAATAATGTAAATGTCTTGCCCGAAAGAAAAAAAACTAAAATTACTCCTGTATTTTGAATAATCGGCAACACTCCCCTTGTATACAATTTTCAATTACACTGTTTTTGAAATTGGTTATTAACACATTTTCTCATTAATCTATTTAACATGACAAACAATTGTACACTTGACTAAACATTAATCCTTAAATACTAATTACAATATGTTATGGTTTCTTCTATGAAGCTTCTATATAAAGGTTAAATCTCAAGAGTCTCTTTATACTTCCTTCTTTTAGTTCATGTTTGCTCACTTCGCTCTCACTATCACTTGCACTGTGATTTTTCACTTTTGTCATTGTAACACATATCTGTACTAGATCCTTTAAGCACTAAAATGTACATATATTTTTATATAAATCCATTGCACTCTTTAGACAAGTTCTTTCTTTGTCTTTCTGTGATAACTATCTATACATCTAAATATTTTAACCAATGTTTTACAAAGTAAATATTCTGTTTTCTCTCTATGCAGAGATGAAGAATTTAACAATCTTTCTGAAGCTGTTATTGTGAGCTCTATACAACATATTTTTAAGCTCTTTGTAGTATATAGCAATTCACATTCTGCATTTTTCATGAATATGTAAGTACCTGACCAATATATGATTTTCAAGTAAGCTAACATTTACATTTTATCTCAAAACTGATTAGGCGCCAATATACAAATGACACTTCCAATTTTTTTTTTTTACATTAAATCAAGGTTCCAAGGCACCACACGGTTTCTTGTATGGTCGAAGGAGTTGTTTATGCCATCTTCCCAGACATTTTTCATTTTTAACATCTTTTAATTCATAGGTATGATAACCAAATTTTGATATAATTTCTGCAGGACCTTTATATAACAATTCCATCCTTTTGTTCCTACCTCGCAATGCACTTGATAACTTATGGTCTTTCACTAGTACCCAGTCGCCTATCTTAGGTTCCCATTTATGTTTTCTACTCTTTTTCTTTAATTTTCGCTTCTCTGCCTTTTTCTTGATTCGTTCAAAAGCAATTTTCGCTCTTTCTTCCTCACCTAACTGAATGTCATTAATTTTCAGTGTTTTTGGTTCCCCTATCAATATTGGTTCTGGTTCAATTCCTAACATTAATTTTATTGGTGCAAACCCAGTAGTTACATTAATGGTGTGATTGATAATCTTTTCTATCAATGGACAATATTTCACCCAATCCTTGTGATTATGATGTGTAAGTACACGTAAATAAATTCCTATATCTCGGAGGACACGTTCTGTTGGATTCCCTGATGGAAAGTATGAGGAACAATGATATAACTTTATCTCATGATTTTCTAGGGTTTCTTTAAAGATTTTGCTCCGATGAACTGTAGCATTATCTGTTAAGATTGCCTGAATCTTGCCATATTTAGGCACATAATCTTTTATTATCTTTCCTACACATGTTTTGCTGCTGATATTCCTAACAGGATAAATTTTAATAAATTTACTAAAAACATCATGAAGAACAAACATATATCTACATCCAAATTGTCCTACTGGTAGCTCCCCATGTGCATCAGCAGTAACTAGTACATTTTTCCCTTCTCTTATAATTGTCTGAGGTTCTATATCAAATTTGATATTAAATGGTTTGGCCCTTTGACATAAATCACAGCTTGAACATATTTTTCTCACTTTCTTTGCCAAATGTTTTATATAAAAATGGTCACTAATTACCATGATTAGCTTTTCACTACCTGTATGAGCTAGTGTTTTGTGATAAGCAAGTATAAGTTTCTCTTGTAAAGCTTTTGGTACCATTATTTTCCATTTAGGTTCAATTCTTCCATGAAATTTATAGATTTTTCCCTCATAAATACCTATATTATCTTTTAGATTTTCTGTGATTGGTTGTGCCTTTTCTTTCAATTTTCTAAGTTCATCGTCCTCTGTCTGTAATTGTTCCAAATTTCGAAATTCTTTAGCTAATTGTGTCCCTTCTAAGGTTTTCAAATATAGTATGGTTACATCATGTTTGTTGTCACTAATTGTATCTGGTATTGTATAATTGGTTTTCATCCTTGATAACAAATCACTAAAAATATTTTGACTTCCTGCTATGTGTCTAATTTCTATGTTATGGGATGTGATCTCATGGATATATCTAGAAATACGTGTGCTTGTGAGTTTGCAAGAGTTCATAAATGCCAAACTAACATGATCTGTGTAAACTATTACTGGGTTGTTATATACATATTGCTTAAATTTTACAAGTGCAAAGTAAATAGCTGCTATTTCTTTTTCTGTAGTGCAAGCCTGTGATTCAGTCCTTGAAAGCCCCCTTGAAGCTACAGCAATGAGGTGATCTTTTCCTTCCTCATCTTTTTGTAATATGACACTACCATAACCTAGTCCTGAAGCATCTGTATAAATTATGTAGGGGAGATCTTCCCTAGGTTTTTCCAATAAAATTGACGCTGCAAACAATGTTTTTACCTTTTCAAAAGATTCTTGTTCTACTGATGACCATTGCCATTTTACATCTTTTCTCAAAAGTTGTCTTAATGGGGCTACTACGGTTGCATATTCCAGGATAAATCTTGACTGATAATTTAGAATACCAAGAAATCTTCTCAATTGCTTTATATTTTTAGGAGCTGGTATTTTATTTATGCTTTCAATTCTGTCGGGATTAGGCCTGATTCCCTCATTTGAAATAACATAACCTAAAAATTCTGTCTGTTTCACAAAGAATGCAGTTTTACTTGGCTTTATTGTCATGTTTGCTTTCTTTAACTGACTAAGCACATAATTGATATGATTTAAATGATCCTCTATATTTTCTGAAAAAATCACAAAATCATCCACATACTGAGCTACAAATTTCTTTATGGTTTCTCCAAAAATTTCATACAAAGCTCTTAATAGTGCACTACCACTGGTATTCATGCCAAAGGCGCAAACTCGAAACTGATATAATATTCCTGAATGTAAAAACGCTGTATATTTTCTTAAATCTTCTCTAAGTGGGATCTGCCAAAAAGATGCTGTAAGATCTAGAGTAGAAAAAATTTTGCCCTTCTGCAATTTGTTCAATATTACCTCTACACTTTCTGGTCTAAATCTATCAGGTTTACAATGTTGATTTAGTTTTCTCGCGTCTAATGTCACCCTAATCTTTCCATTGGCCTTATTTACAATACATAGGGGATTCACAAATTCTGAATTCGAAATCTCAATAACCTCATCTTCTAACATTGACTTTATAACTGCATCTACCTCTTCTCTTATTGTACTAGGGATAGCTCTCGCTTTATGTGTAAAAGGTTTGATGGGTATCATCTCAAACGAATGAGTATAAATATTACATTTACCAGGTTTCTCAGAGAATACTTCTTTATTTCGGATTAATATTTCAAACAGTTTATCCCTCTGTTGTTCATTTAGTTGATCAGCCTGAGTTACTTTTTCCCTCAACAATTCTTCTAAGTCTTCACTACTCTCCCTATCATAGTACCTAGTTGCATCAGAAACCCTCAAATTGTCTATGAAATCATTTTTATCCCATTCTACATTTTCTTTATTATCGACTCTGTACTCTTTGACATTTACTTCAGTTAATTCCATAGCTCCTACTTTAACATATTCTACAAAGAATGTATCCCCTTGGATTTCTTCTTCCTCTTTTTCTCTTACAATAGTTTCTGAACTACTATCTTCCACAAAAGGCACTATAATGGTCTCATATTCAACTTTCATTTCTAGAATCATGTTTTTAAAATTCACCACAGCTTCCCAGGCATAAAGACAATCACAACCTATTATAATATCTGTCACAAGTCTTCCTACAATCAGAAATAAAATTCCAAGTATTCTCCCATTTATTTCAATATTTATCATTGCTTGAAATTTTACTCTCTCTTTTCGTTTTCCCACAGCTAGCGAGCAATATATCCCATTAACTGGTAAAGACATTACTTTAAAGCCACTACTTTGTAAATTATCATAAAAATTTTGTGAGCATACTGTGCTATTTGATCCCGTATCTATAATTGCATTGTATTGTTTTCCATTTACTCCAATTTTGATTTTAGGTGGATCTCCTACTTTTTCGTTTTCGTCGTTTCTATTTTTCCATTCTCTTTTCTTTTGTATCATCATTTGCCTTCTAGGACTATTTATTTCCGAGTACTTATCACAATCATTACTAGGATACCCAGTTCTCACTGAAGGCGCGTTTGACCGGGTCTGGCGTTTCCCTGATTTTTAGGTATGGCTCCTGTACTATTTCCCGAATTGTTACTTCTGTTTTCCTGCATTAAATCGGGGTTACTTCCTACCATGTTTTTGACCGTGTTAATGGCCTCGACCATTTCTGCATTTTCGGGGGAATTTCGTCCACTAGAATACCTTTCTCCCTGTCTTGGTGACCTCGGTCTAAACTCATTATCTCCGTTTGTCCAATACCCATCATTTGAATTTCTACTATGTCCAAAATAACGGCCCCGTCTACCTCGATCAAATCTATTTGTATTCATATAATTCACCCTTATATTTCTTCCCCTTAGATTACCATTTCTATTTTGGTGATGCCCTTCCTGGTTATATCTACCTTGATTTTCCCACCGGAATGATTCCATCCTTGGTACTGGTCCTTTATATCTTTCCCTAACCTCACTTCTATTCTGATAATACTGTGCCCCTTGCCCGAAAGAATTGACAGTTTCTTTTCCTTCATATGTATTTCCAAATGCGTGTTTTGGCTTATTGACTTCTAAGGCGGATAATAATTCTATCATAGCTGCAATGCTATCGGGTCGGGCTATGATTAGATAATGTTGAAGTGTTTCCGGAAAATGTGGAGTAACTATATTTATTAGATCTTTTTCATCCAAGGGAGGATCCAACATCTTCGATTTTCTCGCTATTCTCATAAAATAGTTTACCATGGATTCCTCCGATCTAGGATTAAATTTTCCATTGCTTAATTCAACTCTTATATTAGCCTGCCTACTAGCTCCCCAATATCTGGTTAAAAAGATGTTCCTAAAGGTCCTGTAGTCATTATTGTTACCCATAGAAAGGCCTAGCCAATTAGCAGCATTACCCTTTAGGCATTTTCTTACTATTACCATCTTGTACTCCTCTGGTATACGTTTCACCGTGAAGTACTCTTGTAACCCTTCTAAAAAGGCTTTAGGATCATCTGAATCTTCATTTTCAAAAACTGGAGGTGTCATTTCATTTAAGACATGGTTAGGCCAATGTAAATTTGAATTGTCACCTATCCCTGAGCTATTTCCGAGATCAGAATGGGAATTACTGTTACCTCTATTTTGCATCGAAATGTCAGCTGATACACCTGGTATTGCCTCGTTTCTTGCAACTTCTTTACTAAGATTGTTGTGATTACATGCATTTTCACTTAATTTCAAATTTTCTAAGGCCTCTTTTACCTGAGTAATTTCTGTTACTACTCCTTTTATTTGGTCTGTAACATCCTCCAAATTTCTAGCCTGCCTTTCATTTTCTACATCAGATCTTTCTATTCTAATTTTACACCCCTGTAACTCTTCTCTAATTTCTTCCCTTTCTTTATCTAATTTTTCACTCACTTGTTGACCTAATTTCTTTTCAGAATTCTTTACTTCTTGCCTTATTGTCTCTAATTCTCCCTTAACCTGTTCTCTATTTTCTTTTACTTCACTACTGACTTTATTAATTTCCTCCCTAACTTCTTCCCTAAAGGTTTCGAAAACTCTCCTCTGATTCTCCAATTGCATTCCCAATTCCTGTTGTCCCTTTTCTAATTTCTGTCCTAACTCTCTACTAGTTTCGTCTATCTTACTCATCTTTTGACTTAACTCTGTACTCATCTTTTGACTTAACTCTGTACTCATCTTTTTTACTGTTCTTAATTCTTTACTATTTTCATCTATCTTTTGACTTAACTCTGTACTCATCTTTTGACCTAACTCTGTACTCATCTTTTTCACTGTTCTTAATTCTTTACTATTTTCATCTATCTTTTGACTTAAATCTGTACTCATCTTTTTCATTATCGTTTGAAACATATTCTCTATTTCTGACATAAATGCTGGCCTTTCTGAATTACTACTAAACATTTCTGCACTACCTCTAGGTGTTTCTCTAACGTTCTGATCTTCTAATTCTTGGCATATTCTGCTACCAATTACATTCCGATTAAATTCTTCCATCCTACTTATACTTTCCTGAATTTCCGGACTATCAAAACCTCTAAACTCACTATCACTGTCTTCCATTTCTAAGCTATTTATATGTGTTTTTCTACTCACCAAAATTTTCAATATTTTCACTATTTCACTTTAACTGCACTTAAACTTGTTCACTACACGTTTCACAGATGTTGACGCGCTGGGCACCTTCTTGTCTGCTGGTTCGATGCTGGCTCGGTCGTCTTGGGGTTTGGTCCATTCTTTCGAAGCCACACGTTGGGAAGCCAATTTGAAGCTGTATTATTGCTTCCTAGTTATTACCTCGCCATTTGAAGCTGAAGTCGTTGGTGACGTGATGTTGTTGGTCACGTTGATGTGGTTTGGTGTGTTGTCTCCGGCTAGCTGAGCATAATCTCTTTATCTCGGGTTTGCGTGAGTGTAAAGGACAACCCAAGAACAACTTTGCAGATCATTTATTGCACTTTTAAATGTTTTCGGGAGTTATGCCGATTCTATATGTGTATCTGTAGAAGCATCGCAATCACATCTGCGCAGCACGAACTGCACGAACTCCCGTACTGCTCTCTCGTTGAGTACTGAATAGACGCTTCTCTCTTACCCACGCCAAGAAGACCGTTCGCTTCCAATTTGAATGTCATGACGTCATCCAAGAAAGCCTCGTATCCAAAATGTTATTTCCTTTTCCCGCAATTTAGAAATGTCCCTTTCTATTATAACATGTTCTTTTATGAATTTTGAATATATAATTACCTTTTTAGGATTAAATGATGTTTACTTTATATTTTATTAAATATATCGCGCGACTTTTAAGGTTGGTAAAACTGACTTTCGAACGTGTATTTTAAACTATGTGGTATGACGTCATGACTCGTTAATTTCAAACCAATAATGCGTTTATACTACAAATTTAACGACTATCATTTACTCATATCTTGCTCACCTTACAACACTTGCTACTCTATTATCTATTTATGTTATTACTCAATATTTATCGCAAATCTCATATCCGGCAATTAAATTAAAACGTATCTTTTTCAAAAACCCATTCAATCGGAAATCTAAATTTCGGTATCACACGGCGCCGCCTCATCAACATTTGAAAACCAAAGGATCACTAGTTGCATGACTAACGAGATATACAGGCTATGGCATGAACTGGAATCAGCTGCTTCTCAGTCATGACTCAAGAAGTACAAATGCAGTGAACTAATACATCCAATTCTAAACAAACAAAAAATCACTCATTGAATTTATACAAAACATACAGGTATATCATGATTAAAGATGAGGGGTTTTGTGTAGTTTGTCATCAGCTTGTATATACATATGAACTGTTCTTTGTACCCAAGCAATTCAAGATAATAATTGCCTTTATTAGCAGAGTCTTCATTCACATGCTCATGAAGGAAGTTCTTGTTTCCCCAAGTAGCACACCGCTTGGATTAGTCTTCAATAAATTGTTTATTGTGACTTACTGTTTCATTGTACTGCTTCAATGCCTGGTTCATTTCATGTTGTTACAACAGAGTGGCAGAAGCAAATGGATAGTGTGTATGTTCCCCGTTGCATTTCTTTTGGGTGGACTGTCCATAGTTGTTTACCTAACTACCCACCTATGCTCGATGTTGAGTCAATATGTATTTCGCACTCTGCACAAACTTATCATCTTTAATCATGATGCTATAGGGTGTTAGACATGTTAGCCAGACTACCATTACTACATAACTCTGATTAGCACCATAGCCTGTCTCAGGGGTGTAGCATCATGGATATGATAGATGTATTACATACCCTGTAATTTTCCTCAAACCGATTGCCAAATTGGTGTGTTCATTATAATTTTGTGGTACATAATCTATTAATGTCATTAAAAATCAAGTTTTCGTGAATTTATGATTTGAATTTGTGTCACTCTGCAGCAGTATGTTTCAAAACAAAGTTTAGGTCAACAGCATCTGTTGTCAGCTGCAGGAAAGTAATGTTGTTTGCCTAAACTAAGGTATGCAACAGTCCAGGCCACATCTCACCTTAAGAATCATGCTTGCATTATTGCATTTATAGTTGTGAATAAAAAGTAATTTGTGATTTCTTTTGCTAGTTGTATGTGTGCTCTTCATTTTGTGGACATTTGAACATGATTTGCACACTTACTTATTATTAAAGCAAATATAGGTTAAGAAGTGCATGTATTCTGGGGACCAGGGTATGCAAGAGAGGCAGTTACATATACATGATGTCACAACGTGAATCAGAGTTAGAGTGTAAACAAAATCTTGTTCCTGTGCCGTTGTTGCAACAAAAATCAAAATAAACTTGTGTGATCGACAAACTCAACATAAGAAGCTTCCAAAAGTTAAAATTTATCTAAAAAACAAGATGTAATAAAGCAGATCCTCCAAAGCCTGCACTCAGCACTATGATGAACATTAAAAAATGAATAAGGCATTTCAAAATCAAAGTTTATGAAAGTGAGTCCTGGCTGTGTCGTAAAGCAAGTGTTTATTTGATCTTTTTCGAAAGAAAAGTGACTTTGGAATTCCAGCGGTTATGCAGATTTGAAAAACATTTATTAGGCAGTCAAAAACAACTATTGTTCTAATTACATAATATGCCAAAACAACTAAAAATTTTTTGTATAAATCCAGAAATAGAATTTGCATTGAATAATCAGTATAGACTCTCAGTTGAACAGCACAACAATGAAGTGAAAAAGAAGAGTTTTACTTTCTCGTTTTGCATGGGCTGTATGTTTTCTAGGAAAATAGGCACTTGCTTTTCATGGCCACAATGAGAATGAAGGATCTTCAGAATGAATATTTAAATGAATTAGCAATATATGACGCCTTTCTGAAAGTGCACTTAGAAAAATTTATTGTTTTTAATGCAACTTCTCCTGATGTTCAGAATGGCTAATTTCAAGTGTGTCATGACATATGGAATTATGAAAGAAATTTCTGATGCCTTCTTTGTTTAATTAATATTAGATGAAACTCTTCACATTAATAGTGAAAAACAACTCTGTACCATTTGTTATATAAATGTTGACGGAATTTATTTTATTTATGCGGCTATGTTATAGCTCAGTAGTTAGATCATTTGCTTCTCACCAAAGCGGCCCAGGTTCGATCCCAGGCAACCGCATGTGGGATTTATGGTGGACAAAGCGGCACTGGGGCGGGTTTCTTCTGGGTTCTCCGGTTTTCCCTGCCATCTCATTCCACTGGTGTCCCATCTTCATTCCATATATCATCAGTGTCACTGCCTGCAGTGCCGTAGTAGTAAAAGTGGGCATTAAACACTACAAAAAAGAAGTAAAAAATTTGATTTATAGATATGTTCTCAGATTCTCTTTTGAATCATGTTCACAGTATTATCCAACATTTCTTTCAGACAATCATGAAAAATGAAAACTCTAAAGGGCAATTTGGCTTAGGTTGGGTCCAAATTTTACAATATTCGTTGGGTTACATAACCGAGTGTGATAGTCACATTATGCCACTGGTCTGTCTATCTTGTTAGCCACAACTAGTTGTCAATGACATCATATTGTGTCCAATATGCAGAATAATGGATCAAACACTTAGCAAATATAACCCCTAGTTTAATGTAAAAAGTGTAAGTGTAAGAAAAATATGTTGAGGAGAAAATGCTAATCAAATACTGAAACTTCTTTCTTTTTGATTTTAGTGAACTGGATGTAAATATCACAATGGATGACATTTTTCACATGGTAAGTTTGTCTAATTAAGGAATAAATGTAACGAAATTTGTATATTAAATACATTCCTGTGGTTCTCAATAGGTGCAATGTGAGAATTCCAAGACATGATATTACTGTTAAAACTAGTTGTCCACAACATTTATTTAGAGAAACAAAATATATTAAAAAATTTAAAAATATTTGTATTACACAATCCTTATTGATTAAAAATTATGACTGAGAAACATGTGCTAAAACCCTGGTAGCTTGTGCACGTTTTAGCTACTGGGTGCAACTTATTAAATAATGTTGCCTAGAAGCCATAAATATGAATTTATTACATTGCATTGCAAAACTCCAAGCAGAAGAAAAACAATGTTAACTTTTCTTAAAAATATATGCTCTGTTCATCTAGAGATTAGAGGGGATATAAACAAAGCACCGGTTTGTATCACTCCGCAGCCACATGCTTTCACAATGACGCAACACAGTTACCTACCGCTACGCGTAGGTATAATATGCATTTTACACTACTAAAAGGATATATTTACTTGATCCAAATAACATGTAGCACATGGAAATTAACTGCTACTTACGTCATCTCTGTCCACAATAACACTTTTTCATTTCCTGCTCACAATCTCGAAACCAATCTCCAGAAGCAGCTTGTGGAGGGAAGTTCATTTTAAATCTGGAAGATCGGGATCAGAGTTAACTGCCAACAGCACTTTGTTTAAGGTGAGGGTTCATTGTTAACAAAGAACTGGTGAACTTTTCAACGGATAGCAGATCTCAAAAATTCGTCGCAAACTACATCTACCATTTATCTGGTACATGGAAGCTTTTGGTCGGGATCTTCACCAACTGATGATTTTTCCTTGCGTGTGCTGTCATTACTTGCAACTGACACACCGGTAAACTCGGATGTTAATTTCATCACGTCTTCGATAGCAAGTTTGGGATATTTCTCGCAAAACTTGTTAAACACATTCAATATTGTTGTCTTTTCACCACTTTGCAACAGTTTGCCGCACTTATGTTTCACAACTCACTTGCTCCGCCATGTTACTTTCATACTGAACAATGTGTGTGCAGAATGAATTAGGCTGATTATAGATTCAGTTAACTGCGTATTCTTACAGTTTAACTATGCTTAGTACACTTAGTTCATGCTTTAGCAAACATTAAGTGATATTTCAGACCTTAGTAACAGTATTTCTTCAAGGGACTATTTACATGGCGAAAGTGCCAAGAGGGCGCGCTGTGGTCAAAACGCACGTGGCTTTGTTTACGTCTCCTTTAATCTCTTGATGAACAGAGTATAGGTGTCTTCTTCTTCTTTCCTTGATTACCCTCCCCTTATGTAGAACTTACACCCCCTAGGACTTACAAGCCAGCGCCTGGGGCCAGACGCCTGTTGGGGAGCACAGGAACCTATGGACCGGACAAAGTGAAGACCTGGAAGTGGTTGGTCAGCCAAGTACCTAGTACAGAGCCCCAAAAACATGAGAACTGCTATGCGGTGTTTTTCCACTGTGCAAACAGGAACACGATAACAGCAGCTGATGTACACAAGGTCATGTACATGACTTGTTTTTCTCTGCTCTGGAAGTGCAGTATAGAGGTGATGGTGAGGTCATATGGTTGAATTATTTCAGTGTGCTTTATTATTTTTTCCTGTACTTAGTCATAAAGTGTATTATGGCTCACCATTTGTTTTTTACTGCACAGTGTGTATTTATTTATGGTTTGTATGTGTTAACACAACCAACTTGCCAAGTGAAAGTGCAATTTGCAGAAAGATTTCCAGGTGATCTGTGATTTCTATCTCTGGGGTAACTTAAAGCATAAAGTGTACTAGACAAACCCACGCACCCTGGAGTTAAAACAAAATATCCGCCAGGAAATTGTCAGCATTTCTCTACGTGAATTACGGCGAGTGATATATAGTTTCCTAAAGGGGTGCCAAAAATGTATGGACAATGACAGTGGCCAGTTTCAGCATCTCTTTAATAACAGTGTAAGGTAAAGCCTTTAAAAGTAGTTTTAAAAATGTTGTATGGTTTCATGTGCATTCTTCTATGACAGTAGCAGTCCGCGACAAGCACCGAGAATGCGTACAGGCAAAACACAGCACAGCCAGTTAACAGTCTTTTGGATCACCTGTTATAATAGTGAGGAAGAGGATGATATGAAATACAGGCAAAATTGATGAACAGGAAGGTGATGATGGAGCAATTGGTGGAAGAAGTAGCAGGGGAAACCAGAGAACCTGGAGAAAATCTGCCCAGATGCTGCTTTGTCCACTACAAATACCAAATAGAGGTCCCTGGGATCAAACTTGGGCTACCTAGGCGGTAGGGGAATGATAAAAGTATAGTGAATAGTAGTTTTATGTAAAAGTATTCAGCTTTTATTTTATATAAAACTTTAACTACTTCATACATGCTTACTAAAATAAATAACTCACCATCACTTAAGCTTCTCACATCTTTGCAATAGTTTTGATACATATTGTAACATTGGGTTGTTCAACAATATACACATGAGAGGTAACTGGGTGACCTTGGATACAGCGAGCAGTTGTGTGTGTGTGCGTGACCATAATGAAATGAAACATTGTTGTTCATCTTTTTATGTTAGTCGTGCAAAGAGAACGGAATCTCAAAGCATTAAAATATTTGTCTATCGCTCAAAGCCTACTGTATTCCCATATTCCCCTTACAACTACAAGAAGATAAGCAATAAGATAATTTCTGCAAATGTTTATCTCAACTAACACAAGAAGATATAGGAATAAGAGTTTGTAAGAATAATCAGTTTAAGAATAGGGAAGGTCATTTGAATGCAACACATCAGATTTTTGTAATTAAAGGTGAATTATTTTATAAAAATGTATTATGTGCAGGGAGGCAGATTGATGAATGCAGATACAGCAATAGCAAGAAGGAAGTTCCTGGAAGTTGCAGGAGAACAACAGGAAGTTGGTTGGCAGGGTCTCCAGATGATCCTGAATTTCCTTGAAGTTGATGGTAAATATGACTGATTTTCTCTTAACTGTTATGTGTTTTACATTCATAAATTAAAGCTAATGTGTAACAGATTGCTATAATGTACTGCGAGAACAACCACAACTGCCCAGTAACAGTCCAACTTTATTTTGTTTTGTCCTGGCCTTTATGTTTAGACATTTCCATGTGTGGTTATTAGGTTACTGTAAAGCAGGACAACTTTGTGACACTTTTTAATGTTTTTTAATATTCACAAAATTATTACAAAGCATAATATGTTTGGATAAACCCCACCTTAAAGTCCATTGCACCAACACAAAGTTTTAAGTTTCTCAAATTTGCTTCCACAAACTATACACACAATGGGTGTACTAGGCAGCTGGAACAATTTGATGGTAACTCAAACCATGCTGACAGAGAAGAGCACTACCTAGAAACACATCCACGACTTTCCTGCTTTCTGGTGGACTGTATATTGCCCGGTAAAGTACAGCAATGGCTATGGGACGTCGGTGTCCCAAAGTTGCACCCACTGTCACAAAGTTGTCCTGGTGGGCTGTATATTGCACTGTAAATCACAGCAATGGCCATGGGACGTCGGTGTCCCAAAGTTGCACCCACTGTCACAAAGTTGTCTTGGTTTACAGTACTACAAATCAGATTATTTTTTCCCAAAGATATCTTTATTTTCTTACATGACGGTCATTTCTAAATACATAAACATTTCTGTGAGCAGATTGTTATGGAATGCAGTACTCTAAAGAAATGTGCAGGAACATGATCACTATTATGGATACTGACAGATCCGGCAGACTGAGCCTGGAGGAGTTCGAGGTGCTGTGGAGAGCAATCTCTCACTGGAAGGTACGCACAACAATTCAAACTACTGTAGATATTAAAAATATATGTGCTTCATGCATTGTAGAGTATTTTAAATTTATTTACTTCTAGTCCTATACATTTTGAGCTATCCTTGAACTTGGGCCCTTGCCCTTTTGTCTTGGTCACCTCTCTGCAGTATATTTTAAAAAGTTACATTTTGTCTCTTGACATGTTTGGATTGCGCTCATGTTACTGTTCTTTATTTACAGTCTCTCTCTTTTAGTCTTGTCTAAATCCCTTTATTCTTTATCTGCCTATACCACCCTTCCTCTATAATCCTTTTTTCCCCCTCTTATTTTTTTTGTTTCCTAATTTCTATAATCACTCGCTATTAACACTTTTTTCCTTTTTTTCTTTCTTCCCATTTACTGTACTTCATGGACTTTTCCTACAGGTTACAAAAACATTTGCTCTGTCTCATCACATGATGAGGCGTATCTGTTGCTGGTTTGTTTTTGTGCTTTTTACATTTTGGTGCATAATTAAATTTGGATGTTTACAGAGGGTGCACTGAGGGGTGTTATATATATTTATCTTATGAAGGTGTGCAGTTAGACAGTCATGACCAGTAGTCAAGCGAAATATTTCGACTGACTCTTTTCATGGGTTATCAGGGATGTATTTCTTATCTTGAAGAATGATACTCCATTTTTTATCTACACTTGCGATTTAATACTCTTCTTGTAGAAATGACTTGATTTTATTTCTAATTTGTAATTTTGCAGAGTGGAAAGATAAATTATTGTTTTTTGTCTGCTTTGTGTGCCTTTTTTTGTTAGTATATCAGTTTGCTCATTTCCAGCCATTCCTACATGTGCTGGAATCCATTGTAGCACTATTTTCTTTTCCTAGATTTTGTTGTATTTTATCGAATGAGTTATTTCATTTACAGCGCTATCATATGAGTATTGTAAAGTAAGAACAAATTAGAAACTAAAAACTTCACTTATCTTATTATTTTGATGCTGACCCTGGGGTTTCAAGCTATATCCAGCTCATTCTCAAAAGTTTTTAGTTTCTAATTTGTTCTTACTTTAGAATCTTGTTGCTTCACTGTTAATAGCTTCAATTTTTCCATAATTGATATGAGTATTGATTTGTTATTGCTTGTAGGGCAGATATTGAATCACTGGATATGGTTGTTTTGTTGAATTTATTAATATAATTAAAAAGTTGTTTTAGGCTGTTATTAATAGCTGCTATCTCCCCATCAAAGTTTGTTGGATTTGGTCCTATGAATAGTTTACAATGTGTACCAGCTCCAGCATTTCCATTTTTCCCCATGAGAGAACCATCTGTGTAAATATGTAACTATTCTTGTTCTGGGTATCGTGTATGAATTGTTTTCAGTGATAATAATTTCAATTGTACTGAATCATAATCTTTCTCAGCTGTGATATTTTGAATTAGTTGATCTTCAAGGTTAATTTCTGTTTGATAGAGGGGGCATCTTGGGAGTGGTATTTTTTCAATTCATCTCATCTCATTGCACTGGTGCTCCATCTTCATTCCATGTATCATCATCAGTGTCACTGCCTGCGGTGCCGTAGTAGTAAAATTAGGATTTGAGCTCAGTATACAAATATAAAGAAATTGTCATACCAAAATTGCTTAGACTTAATTATTTTAAGAGAAAAAAAAAATGTTTTGTACACTATTTATCAATATTTTCAATTTTTTCAGTATGAGTTATGAAAAATATTTAATTTAAGCTCAATTATGTAATATTTTTTAACTAGCGCACAACAAATTTTAATACCTTAATCTCTGAAGGTCTCTTGAAAATTTCAAGTTAATAAGTTATAAACTAGGGTCCAAGGAGCATTTTGAATAGTAAAAAAATGCTGGAAAAAAAAAGAACTGAGAAAAATGATTTTTAAAATTTACCAATATGTCTTTGTTCTTTACCAAAATCTAATCAACTTAAAATTCCCCAGCACCATATATGGGACTCGCTGTTGCTTTCTTCTTGGTCTCAGTAGCATTTTTTGAGAATTTTAAGTTTGCTTGGTTGTTTCTTAATATGAAAACCTTCCTTTCACCTCTGTATTTTTCATAAAATTTTGAAATTTGTTTTCTTAGTTAACCTCTACACTATGCACTTTCGCAAATTTATGCACAAAATTCATAAAATATCTGCTTGGTATGGCTCTACTATAGACTAATGAATAACTTAAAACCTATTAACTACCTAAACAATGTCTAATATACGAGTATAACTGGAACACTGAAATAACCTGGCAAGATTATAGAATTACAGAACACAGACTGCATTTCTCTGTTTGGAAGCAAAACATGTCAGATTTGCAGCATTTCAGCTCAAATGTTGAATTCCTTTCAGCACAGCCAACTTACCACCTTTCTAAAGCAAAATTCCCTGCAAGAGACCAAAATCAGAGCCAGTGAAAACCAAAAATGCATTTCAAAGCTGTAGCGACGAGGTTTAGTGAGGAATACTCACCTGCACTAGTACATTTGAATGCCCTCCTGGAGGTTTAAAAATGGCTGATATTTATAAAACTAAAGTGTGCCATTAAACTAAAAATTATAAGCATAATAAAGAATGCAAAAAGTAAAAATAAAATTTTTTGGCAATTTTCACCAAATTTCACCGATAGTGGTGCATCATGGCTGTTGTGTATGTTTCTTTGAACAAAATGCATTGTTTTTATATGCATTCCCTCTGAAGTATAGCAACTGTCTTTTGTTTATTCTCTGAGAAGTACAGCAGCTGTTTTCTACTCCATGGCATTCTCGGTCGAGTAGATCGGCTCCGGCTTGGAGATGATGAATGTCTAGAATGTTGAGCAGGGAGCCTTATGGCAATCCCATCTCATCCCTTCCTCTTAAGGGTGTGGAATGCAATTGTCCGTTAGTGAGCATAGTGTGAAATCCCTTCCCTTCTAGTCCATGACATTTCAGCAAATGGTTTGTAAATTAATTTGTATTCTTTTAGTAATGACTGAATTAGTATTATAAGATGTTTTATAGCCCATATATACAAGAAAGAATGAGGCTTTTTAATGCTAGAAGAATTATCAAAGTTGGATGAGGGTTTTTGCAGCTACCATACACTACATAATACAAATTTTCTTGGTTTATAATGCTTATATAGATTTCTTTTAGTATTTAGTTCAGAAAACTTGTGTTAAACTGTGAGGAGATAAAACAAGTTTGTGTGGAATTATAGGTTGCATTTACAAAGTATGAGAAGGCTGGACATCTGCTTGAGGCTTACAGACTCAGACAAGCTCTAGGATCAGCTGGTTACCATCTCAATAATCGAACATTCAGCGCTCTTGTACATCGATATTGCAACAATGATGGCAACATTCAGTTTTCAGATTTCTTGATGTGTGCCATCAGATTAACAGCAGTTATAAGTAAGTCTATTGTTGTCACTACATCCCAAGTTACCCATTCATATTCATTTAAGTTGTTCTATGTGCAAAAGTATTTTCATTTGAAGCTGCTCTAAAACAAAAACAGTCTTTTAATTTGTTTCGTATCGTGAAATGTTTCAGATGTATTTCAACAAATGGTTCCTGAGGAACATAATCTGGTAGCATTATCTCTGGAAGACTGGGTGGAAAAAACAGCGTATTTCTGAACATGGTTTTTATATCCAAGAGTCATTGTGAATCTAAAAGCAAAATAATTTTATTCAGTGTAATAATATTTTTATTGTATTTCTTTGGAAAGACAAAACTGAAAAAGAAACAATATAAGAAAATGAATAAAAGCTGGTTCAGAACCACTCAGTACAGCAACCAGAATAGAAATTAGAATGGGGATACATATTGTTGATCATCATATCAATATCAAAGTGGAGGTCAATATTGCTAATTGGGAATTTGTTTCTAACTGGCCAGTGAGATTTTTTCTTGTGACTAGAGAGAGCTCTAGCTGCTGTTTCATGACACAGCTGCCTTGAATAATTTCTGCAGCAGAAACTGTAATATGCACAATATGAATCTAGCATGCCATGCTAGGTAAAAATAACAAGAAAGTTAAATTATTATTTGTTTATACCAACAAGTTACTGCTGATGGTTTTAAACACACAAGCTGTGTGTGGTCAATGTTTAAGAGGTGGAATCAGGACTGAAAAATCCTATGTCATAGCCGGGATTTGAACCAAGGATCTTCTGCTTGTTGGTATAAATAAATAATAATTATCACCTAAAGGTTAATTGAACCCGGGACATAAAGTACTTACAATTGTATGTCATCCTTGGGGTATTTATCTCTGATGTGAGATTCCTTTGTGGTCTACTGGGAAAAGTACAAATCAGCTGGGGAATTTAATGTTGTACTGGCAAGTTGGCCATGGTAGCTTAATGGTTAAACCAGCTGCTTGATAAGCAGAAGATCCGTGGTTCAAATCCTGGCTATGGCATTGAATTTTTCAGTCCTGATTCCACCACTTAAAGAAAGTTAAAAGTTGACCAAGTTTTGTTTTCCATTTCCAGGGTCTGGGAAAGCTTCCCATTGATTGTGAACATTCTCATTTGAATACATGCATTTTAACTTTCTGGTTATTATTACTGTTACTGTTGTTGTGAACCAGCTTAAAAAGGAAATAAAGAAAGAGGAAAAGATTTGGTTTCTCCTTTTTACACTTTGCCCCCTCCTTCCTTCATCCCTCTCTAGAGTTCAAATTAACAGGGGTAATGGGAGGGATTTTCCCCTCTCATTAAATAATTTCCCTGGCTCGTCAAAGAAGAATTCATTCCCTGCCAAGGAACCCTTTTTACTTTCTCTACTAGTAAGTAGGCAACTATTGTATTCCACAAAAAAATTCGAGGTCGAGATTTAACCGGAAATATATGTTTTCAGGCCCCCTGAATCCAAAAAAAGCATTTTTAGAAAAAGGTCCGTGTGCGTGTCAGTCTGTGTGTCTGTCAGTCTGCGGACAGCATAACACAAAAACGAAAAGTTGGTTAAAAACCAAAGTTGGTATTTAAGCTTAATGTCTTTCAAGGATGCGATAGGAAGATTTTGAAGAAAATATGCCCACCCTAAGCTATCCTTTACATGGAAAACTTGTTCGAACATTTTTATTTTCTTGAAAATAGCTCTAACGATTTTGATTAAAATGTCATGTTTTAGATATTCTTATGACAAATGAATTGAAATGAAATGTATATCTTGAATTTTCTGGTTATAGCCCCTGTAATCGTATTTGCTTTGGACGACTTTTGCAGAACTGGTAAACCGTTAGAGGTAGACAAAATTATATTCTACAAAAAAATGTAGATCTTGCTAAAACACACAATTTATGTGTGAATAAATTTGTTTGTAGAGTGAACCATTTCGGAGATATTCCTTGTTATGTGTGTCAGTTTTGGAAAACTAAACTTTTGTGAAATGGAACATCGTTGTTCATTTTTTTATATGTTAAGCGTGCAAAGTGAATGGGATCTCAAAACCTTAAAAAAGATTTGACTATCGCACAAAGCCTACTGTATTATAATATTCCCCTTGTACCTACAAGGAAATAAGCAATAAGATAATTTGTACAAATGTTTTTCTCAACTAACACGAAGAAGATATAGGAATAAGATTTTGTAAGAATGGTTAGTGCAAGAGCAGAGAAAGTCATGAGTGCAACACATCAGATATTTCAAATCTAGTTATGCAAAACGCGTCAAGAGTAAATACAATTACAGGGGCTGTAACCAGAAAATTCAAGATATACATTTCATTTGTCATAAAAATATCTAAAACATATGACATTTTAATCAAAATCGTTAGAGCCATTTTGAAGAAAACCCAGCACTCGCCTAGTGAGGAAATCCCTGAGAAAGCCCATGAGTCACAAAGGTCGGTAAGGGAATCGAACACAGTACTTCCCTAATGCGGACCACGGAGGTTACTGCAGTCATCTTGCTCAGTGATAAATACCCAACTTTATATTTAGTTTCATCATAGAAAAGGTATTAATATTTTTTATTTTCTCAAAAATGGCTAACTTTTGATTTACTATACCTTTAAGATATTTACATGACAAATGAACTGCAAATATTTAATTTTGTAGGAACATCCTTTGAAGTCCTTTTCATTCTGAATGAATAGGTAAACCAGGCATGGGCAAAATCAGCTCAACTGGGCCGCTTGTGTGCTCATGTTCTTGCCTCACTCCATTGGCCATCCCTCCCCTACAATGTTGTTCAGGTATCGATACGCCTTATTCAGTGGCGAGCATGCTTGTTTCATGAAGAGTGGTGGAGAGAATTTGTTGTACGTTGCAAGAACAGGTAAGTTTGCACTTTAATATGCGACGGTGTGCAGTCTCTTCCAATGACAAAGTGGAACTGTGGCGTGAAGTGCACGGTGCGTTATTGACAATGACCTTCCTAACTCTTTTGTTTACATGCCAATCACAACATCCGCACTCAACGGTCGATGCTTAGTCAACATAATGTCCATGTGAGATTTTCTCCCATGTCTAGTTATCACATAGCGACCAGCTCAAAGTATTTGACTATCGCTTAAAGCTACTGTACTCCCCTTATAGCTACATAAAAATAGCATTTAATATAACCATATCTGCAAATGTCTATTCATGTCTATGAAGTAGATAAAAAATGTGTTTCTAGAGACAGTTTGTTCAAAAGTAGAGAAAGCCATATTTTCCATTACTTCAGAAGCATTAAAAGTGAATGAGTGCATTGCTTGCTATATTTTGGTAGGGGCAATGTTGATCTAAGAATTGTGGTTATCTAAACCACGTATTTGATGAACTAGTTACCAATAAGCTTGCTTTCATACAAAAGTACTAACATTCCCAAATTAACAACTTAAGTTGTCAGTTATCATGAACCAGTTCTGAAAGTAGTGTAGCCTTTGTCTTATAAGTGAAAGAGAAAGCTTTGTTACAGTTTTTCTTATAGTTTATCAACAATCTTCCTCACTGAGGTCAAATGATAAGACAAACCATATTATGCATGTTATTGAATGATGCAAACCGTTAATAACGGTTATCTCGAAAATGACTTCCGCCACAAAAACCTGTTCAAAGTCAATTTTAGAACATATCTATTTGTGTAGTAGTTTTTGTCTATCACTTAAAGTTTACCAGTTACACAGGATTGCACTAAGTTTCTTCTTAATGAAAAGACTTCCCAGGCATTCCTAGGAAACTCAAGGCTTAGATTTTATTCATCATGTCTTTATTGTCGCGGCGGCCCGTGTGAAAAAAAAAAAAAAGAAGCATTAAGTGACAGCTACCTCACACCACTACGCAGCCGGCGAATAGCCATACAACGATGGGCGACCCAGAACAAACGCCGCTGCACGCATTTCTAGAAGCTTTCAACGTGTAGGACTTATTTACAACAGAAGTTCCAAGAAGCTTTGATTTCCAGGAAAGTTGCCCATAATTCAAAGACTATTTAAGCAGTAGGCACGGACCAAGGAGTTGGTTTCAATTGTCGAAGTGAGTTGTGGACAATTAAGCAGTGCTTGTGTCAAGGTTATAATAGAACAGAACAGCTGAAAGTTGTAAGATCACGAATTTGTGAATTGTTATTCAGCTTTATAATAAAGTGACAAGTTAACCGGACTTGTCATTTGTTGGAATGTGTAATTAAGACAGATAAAGACATCTTTTGCCAACTCAAAAATTTCGAAAAATTTTCCCTATAAAGCTCACTTTGGGGGGATTTCCTTAAAAATCTGGCGTCTTTGGAAGATACTGACGTTAAATCCTAGGCTTGGCATTGATCGAACTTTTCACACACACAAACACATAACATTTTGCTAAAAATTCCTTTTTTCTTGGATGCATTGTCCTCGAAACATAGGTATATCTGTAATTAAAGCTCGACATTGAATAGTGACGCAAACGTTCCTCTAGTCGAAGACGTCGCCTTTAAGATCTATAAGATCTCGTCACCAGGATATCTCCTATCCTGTGTTTGGTGTCCGGACTAGCTCTAGCAAGAGGTCCTAATCTGCAGGGTATGCGTGAGTTGTGGAACCAAACGAAGAATTAACCAACATTTAACTTTATTTGCAAATTTCCAGATTTGTAGAGAACTACCGACGATATTTAAAAAGAATGTAGCTTTGTAACTTCAACTGCAACGTTATAATATTTGAACTTTGTCGCCCTCTAGCAACCGCCGAATTATGTATACGCGCTAGCTGACGTACAAATCACAAATTGCACGTGCACTCTCGGCTCGATTCAAGACGAGTGCGTCTTGCGTTGCATTTGTTTTGCGTGGGCTTCCTCTACTTTACTGTACGTAATAGGGAAATTAATAAGTAGAGGAAGTATTGTATTCCACCGATTAACACAAAGAGTGCATCGGCGTGCCCTATTCTGCCATACTCTCGCAAAGACACCAGCCATTTCTCTGGTTTAAAAGTTTGTCGCTCTAATTTTGGATAGTACAACTGCGATTATGTTAACAAGGAGATATTTGTGTTTTGTTTATGTGTTCTGTGTGTGGGTTTTTTTTTTTTTTTTTTTCTTGTTCTTTTTTTTTTCCCTTGGATTAAGATCGTGTGCCTTACTAAAATAAATGCAATAGTAACTTGCATTGTTGATTTTGCCGTAAATATTTAAACTGGGTGGGAGGCAGTAATCTATGATATTAACTCATCTAGCGCTTAAACGAAGCACCGCAGCAAAAAACTTTGCTTAACAAAAAGTGTTTAAAATGTTATCTATCAGCTCTCAAAGTTTGTCGGTCTAATTTTGGGACACTCTATATATTGATATCTTAAAACAGACAGAAATATTTCTTATTCATTTGGCTAGCATCTAGTCTTTTGTTTTACTTAACGTCGACATTTAAAACGACGAAAGAAGCAACCCGCAACTATTAAATGTCCAAGGAATCAAAGCCAACACTTGAAGGGATGGCATAAAGGAACTAATACAGCCTTGCTACACACGACTACGATGATTTGCAACTTTAAGAGTGTGGTCCTGGAACTTTTTATTTTCCTATGTGAGTAATCAAGCATCTGTCTGAACCTGGAGAAGTCAAGTGTCTGATACACTCTAAAAAATTATCTTATCTAAAAGCATTAAACAAATTTATACAAGAAACAGTTATCTCATACAGATAGGGAACTTATAAGAAATAAGTGTAAATTAGGATAGTTAACTTACAAAAACGGGAAATACACATTTACTGTTGTTAACCTATAATTTTAAATATATTTATGTGAGTAAAATATGAATTATTTTATTTAGCAATAGCTGAACTTCCTCCAAAGAGGAATCCCCAGTGAAGTCCTCTTTTGTTTGGAAGGAGTTTTATATAACTCGTAAACTGTATTGCACAAAATAATTGTTGTCTCTAATGCTCTCACATAGGTCTATGGTTTTTGGGGTTAACTCATTCCACTAAGCCATAACTGGATCCATTCCTGAGAAGGAGGGCGGGTACCGACTGCGCGCGAAAGGGACGGATTCCTTTATCTCCTGTAATACGGTGATTATAAGGATAGTGATGGAATGAAAGGACCTACAGCTTTTACTACGAGTGCTCGTCAGAGATGAAGGCTTGGATAGAGCGGACTTAACAGTCATTACCCCACAGCAGATCAAACCACATGTACCATGACGCTCTTTGCAGAAAAATGTAGTTCTTTAAAATACATGACAGTTCCAATAACTTTCTTCTTGAAATGAGCCATATCCAAGATAGCTATTGTTGGTTTGTATTTTAGAATACGTTTCTCACGTTTAAAGTGACGATATTCAGTTGTTTCTCGCAATGTCATCCGAATAAGTATGCAGTAAAGAAACTAAAAATCTGATGTGTTGCACTCATATGACTTTCATTACTCTTGTACTAACCATTCTTACAAACTCTTATTCCTCTATCTTCATGTTAGCTGAGATAAAAATTTGAAGAAATTATCTTATTGCTTATTTCCTTCTAGGTACGAGGGGAATATGTTGGTTTTGAGTGATAGTCAAATATTTTAAAGCTTTGACATTCCGTTCTCTTTGCACGGCCAAAAGATAAAAAACTGAATGGCGACCTTCCATTTCACAAAAGCTCTAATTACTGTAAAACTCACATAGATAACAAGGAATATCTCCGAAATGATTCACTCGACAACAAACATGCATTTGGACATAAATTGTGTGTTTTAACGAGCTCTGCATTTTTGGCAGAGTAAGATATGGTCTATCTCTTACGGTTTACCAGTTAGGCAAAAGTCATTAAAAGTAAATGGACTACATAGGCTATAGCCAGAAAATTCAAAATGTACATTTCATTTCCCATAAAAATATCTTAAACATATGACACTTTAATCAAAATCGTTAGTGCCACTTTTGAAAGAATGACTTGCCACGTCTATCTCTGTACGTTTAAGATACTTTCATGACAAATAAAATGTATACTTTGAATTTTCTGCGAAAGTCCCCAGAAGTCTCCAATTTGAATAACTTTTGCATATCTGGTAAACCAGTGTAACCGTTCAATTTATTTATATGTATGTTCATTTTAGAAAAAGTATATTGTTCGTCATGAGTGTTTAATTATTATTTGTGTTATTAAATTGTTTGGTATTAAACAATAGTTTCAAAGAAAGGGAAGACTGGAGTGTGAAGGAGAAAGCGCTATGTTCGGATAAACATAATGGTGTACGTGACAAAATGGCCTGACGTCACGGAAAAGGCGACAGTAAAAAGTGCGTTGCCAAGGGAAATAAATATCTTTTTGTAGAGAAGTTGAAGTTGTGTTCTGCGTCGATCAAAAGAAATCTGTGAAACATCGGCAATTATCTACGCTTTCGGAACATAAAATGGAGGAAAATATAAATGTAAAAGTATTATTATGAAAGTGTAACAATTCACATGTGTTGTAATTATCTACTGTGAAAAGAATGAAGTCAGGAGTTGTGTTAACGAAGTGTTAAAATCCTTTGTAGTTTGGATTTTAAAGCCCAAACACAATCAGTCCCATCCGAAGATGAAGTAGGAGGAGAAGAGAAAGGACGAGGAGAAGAAGAACGATGATGATGGCGGCTGAATGAAGATTAGAGGAAGAAACAAGAACTGGTGTTGGGAATACCGGTTGCACCACGTTTGATGGCTGTGTTAGGAATGTGCATGCAGTCCGATGGAATGACATTGAAAGTGCCGATAATGCAGAGAACTGCAGGCAGGCAGGATAGGAGGCGTGGACATGCGCTCCCCTGCAGGCATGACGAGGCAATATAATGATGGGCTATCTTGGCCAGACAACAGTGCAGACGCAGGTGTGGATATTACAGCATGAAGTCCGTCAAACTCAACAATGGCAAGATATTCCCAGTGCCCGGCGTGGGCACGCTCTTTGTAAGTACTGCTACCAGTATCGACGCGCTTTCTTCCTTTTCTTTTCTCATTTACAATCCCAAGATCATATTGACGTCTTAGCTAGGCCTTATATAATACACAGGGTCAATAAAATGGATATTGCTGAACCAGTGGCGTATTCTCCATGAATGCAGAGAAAAAACCAAGGAGGCGTTCACTCACCCGAATAGCGGATGGCTGTTTGTGCGGGTTTAGTTCTTCTAACAGCCTAGGCGAGGTGCTAAGGTATTCTCACCACTTGTCATAACACCAACTGGCGAGATACGGAGAAATGCATGCATCACGTGTCAGTGCATTCAAGATGCGAACAGTGTTTGTCATTGAACAGTCAACTCCTTTAGCGCATTTAATGAACCTTTTCAATCACGTGCATGCTATTGTTAAAGTAGGATATTATTCGGATTTGAAAAACTTAATAACGGAAAACAAACTGAAGAACTTCGTGTGTACATTTAAGTCTAAACTTTATAGAAAGGTAGTTTGTTATGCAGCTCTGAAAGTTTGTGTAACCTCTTCCGGAGGCGTGTTTGTTGTCTGGGCAGGAAAAAGCTCCTTGAATAGTAAAGATCACTGTTATATAATTTCTATGCTGCATACCATTTCAAAATGTTTGGATACGCCACTGATTTCTTTGCCATAGTTCGAAAAATGTATTGGTTGCCAAGAGAGAAAGAAAACAAGAAAAAAAAGTCTGGTGTATTGCACTCACATGACTTTCTCAACTCTTGTGCTAACTATTCTTATAAACTCCACCTTCTTCATCTTAGTCTAGATAAATACTTGCAGAAATTATCAAATTCCGTTTTCTTTGCACGGTTAACATATTAAAAATGAACAATGATGATCCTTTTGACAGAAGTATAAGTTCTCCAAAACTCATACAAATAACAAGCAATGTCTCCGAAATGATTCACTCCAAAAAACGTTATGTAGACATAAATTGTGTTTTATGAAGATCTACTTTTTTACTTTCTCTACCGGTAAGTAGAGGAAGTATTGTATTCCACCCAAAAATTCGATGTCGAGATGTCGCTGGAAATATATGTTTTGAGGACCCCTGAATTAAAAAAGGCATTTTTAGAAAAAGGTCCGTGTCTGTCTGTGTGTCTGTCAGTCTGTGGAGAGCATAACTCAAAAACGAAAAGTCGGTTAAAAAACCAAAGTTGGTATTTAAGTTTAATGTCTTTCAAGGATGCGACACGAAGATTTTGAAGAAAATAGCCCCACCCTAAACTACCCTTTACATGGGAGATTTTTCGAACATATTGATTTTCTTGAAAATAGCTCTAACGATTTTGATTAAAATGTCATATATTTGAGATATTTTTATGACAAATGAAATGTATATCTTGAATTTTCTGGCTATAGCTCCTGTAGTCGTATTTACTCTGGACGACTTTTGCATAACTGGTAAACTGTTAGAGATAGACCAGGTCATACCGTAGAAACAAATGCAGATCTTCCTAAAATACACAATTTATGTCTGAATAACTTGTGTGTGCTTATGGGAGGTACTAACCTGAAAACATGCTATTCTTAATAAGTAAATTTATAAGTCCACAAATGAAGCAAATATTGATGTAATATTGCTCGTTAAACTGTCCTCAATTACTAGTACAAATCTCTGTTTATGCTACAACTAATAACCTGTATGTTGTACTTTACTTATGCAACTCGAAGAAAATCTGCAGTTGAACCAGTTAAGTCTGAAGTATTTAAATATTTTGTGCTAAACCATAAAAATCAGTTGCCCGTACAAAATATTTAATAATAGTTAAATTTTCTAATTTTATAATAAAATTAAATATACTAAAAAAGTCATTCATCTTAACCATACCTTACAAACCTTTCTGACTTTTCCAGCCAAAAACCTGACACATTTTTCGGAAATATTAGTTTTGAAGTTTTCGAATAATACATTTTTAAATAATATATTAACAGTTTAGGAAAATGTGTGCGTGTGGACAAGACAACTATTCCAAGGGTGAGTGAGAGATAGTGTGTGAGATGTGTGATACAGATATAGACATACAGATAGAGAGAGAGATATACGGAGAGACGGGGAGGGAGATATGGGGAGACGGGGAGTGTGATGGGGAGAGAGACTGGGAAAGTGATGAAACGAGAGAGGGGAGAGATGCAGAGACCTAGAGAGGAAGAGATGGGGTGAGAGACGGAGAGCGATGAGGAGAGATAGGAAGATAGAGATGGAGCGGAAGAGAACATGCAGGAGAAGGGGTGACGGTGACTGGTTGAGGGTGAGGGAGCGTGGCCGGGGCAGAGGTCGAGGGGTCGAGAGCGAGTGAGAGGGGTCGACGGCAAGTGAGAGGGGTCGAGGGCGAGTGAGAGGGGTCGACGGCAAGTGAGAGGGGTCGAGGGCAAGTGAGAGGGGTCGAGGGCAAATGAGAGGGGTCGACGGCAAATGAGAGGGGTCGACGGCAAGTGAGAGGGGTCGAGGGCAAATGAGAGGGGTCGAGGGCAAATGAGAGGGGTCGACGGCAAGTGAGAGGGGTCGAGGGCAAATGAGAGGGGTCGAGGGCAAATGAGAGGGGTCGAGGGCAAATGAGAGGGGTCGACGGCAAGTGAGAGGGGTCGAGGGCAAATGAGAGGGGTCGAGGGCAAATGAGAGGGGTCGACGGCAAGTGAGAGGGGTCGACGGCAAGTGAGAGGGGTCGAGAGCGAGTGAGAGGAGTCGACGGCAAGTGAGAGGGGTCGAGAGCGAGTGAGAGGAGTCGACGGCAAGTGAGAGGGGTCGAGGGCAAATGAGAGGGGTCGACGGCAAGTGAGAGGGGTCGAGAGCGAGTGAGAGGAGTCGACGGCAAGTGAGAGGGGTCGAGGGCAAATGAGAGGGGTCGAGGGCAAATGAGAGGGGTCGACGGCAAGTGAGAGGGGTCGAGGGCAAATGAGAGGGGTCGAGGGCAAATGAGAGGGGTCGACGGCAAGTGAGAGGGGTCGAGGGCAAATGAGAGGGGTCGAGGGCAAATGAGAGGGGTCGACGGCAAGTGAGAGGGGTCGAGGGCAAATGAGAGGGGTCGAGGGCAAATGAGAGGGGTCGACGGCAAGTGAGAGGGGTCGACGGCAAGTGAGAGGGGTCGACGGCAAGTGAGAGGGGTCGAGAGCGAGTGAGAGGAGTCGACGGCAAGTGAGAGGGGTCGAGAGCGAGTGAGAGGAGTCGACGGCAAGTGAGAGGGGTCGAGAGCGAGTGAGAGGGGTCGACGGCAAGTGAGAGGGGTCGAGAGCGAGTGAGAGGGGTCGACGGCAAGTGAGAGGGGTCGAGAGCGAGTGAGAGGAGTCGACGGCAAGTGAGAGGGGTCGAGAGCGAGTGAGAGGAGTCGACGGCAAGTGAGAGGGGTCGAGAGCGAGTGAGAGGGGTCGACGGCAAGTGAGAGGAGTCGACGGCAAGTGAGAGGGGTCGAGGGCAAATGAGAGGGGTCAAGGGCGAGAGAGAGGGATTGAGGGCAAGTGAGAGGGACCGAGAGCAAGTGATAGGGGTCGATGGCAAGTGAGAGGGGTCGAGGGTGAGTGAGAGGGACCGAGGGCGAGTGAGAGGGACCGAGGGCAACTGAGAGGGATCGAGGGCAAGTGAGAAGGGTTGAGGGCAAGTGAGAGGGGTCAAGGGCGAGTGAGATGGACCGAGGGCCAGTGAGAGGGGCTGAGGGCAAGTGACAGGAGTCGAGGGCGAGCGAGAGGGGTCGAGAGCGAGTGAAAGGGACCGGGGGCGAGTGAGAGGGGTCAAGAGCGCGTGAGAGGGACTGACGGCGAGTGAGAGTGTTCGAGAGCGAGTGAGAGGGACTGAGGGCGAGTGAGAGGTATCGAGAGCGGTTGAGTGGGACGAGGGCGAGTGAGAGGGGTCGAGGGCGAGTGAGAGGGGTCGAGTGCAAGTGAGAGGGGTCGAGTGCATGTGAGAGGGGTCGAGTGCGAGTGAGAGGGGTCGAGAGCGAGTGAGAGTGTTCGAAAGCGAGTGAGAGGGGTCGAGGGCGAGTGATAGGGACCGAGTGCAAGTGAGAGGGTTTTAGAGCGAGTGAGAGGGGTCGAGGGCAAGTGAGAGGGGTCGAGGGCAAGTGAGAGCGGTTGAGGGCATGTGAGAGGGGCCGAGAGCGAGTGAGAGTGTTCGAGGGCGAGTGAGAGGGTCGAGGGCTAGTGATAGGGGTCGGGGGCGAGTGAGAGGGTTCGTGGTCGTGTGAGAGGGGGCAAGCGAGGGAGTGAGAGGGTGAGAGAGTGGTAGGGAGAGGCAAGAGAGTGACACTGAGTGTCATCGAGAGTGACATCGGGAGTGACATCGAGAGTGACATCGGGAGTGACATCGGGAGTGACATCGGGAGTGACATCGGGAGTGACATCGGGAGTGACATCGAGAGTGACCGGGAGTGACATCGGGAGTGACATCGAGAGTGACACGGGAGTGACATCGAGTGTCATCGAGAGTGACATCGGGATTTACATCGGGAGTGACATCGGGTACGACACCGAGTACGACACCGGGTACGACACCGGGTACGACACCGGGTACGACACCGAGTACGACACCGGGTACGACACCGAGTACGACACCAGGTACGACACCGGGTACGACACCGGGTACGACACCGAGTACGACACCGAGTACGACACCGGGTACGACACCGGGTACGACACCGGGTACGACACCGGGTACGACACCGAGTACGACACCGGGTACGACACCGGGTACGACACCGAGTACGACACCGGGTACGACACCGGGTACGACACCGAGTACGACACCGGGTACGACACCGGGTACGACACCGAGTACGACACCGAGTACGACACCGAGTACGACACCGGGTACGACACCGAGTACGACAACGAGTACGACACCGGGTACGACACCGAGTACGACACCGGGTACGACACAGAGTACGACACCAGGTACGACACCGAGTACGACACCGGGTACGACACCGGGTACGACACCGGGTACGACACCGAGTGCGACACCGAGTACGACACCGGGTACGACACGAGTACGACACCGGGTACGACACCGGGTACGACACCAGGTACGACACCGGGTACGACACCGAGTACGACACCGAGTACGACACCGGGTACGACACCGGGTACGACACCGGGTACGACACCGGGTACGACACCGGGTACGACACCGGGTACGACACCGAGTACGACACCGGGTACGACACCAGGTGCGACACCGAGTACGACACCAGGTACGACACCGAGTACGACACCGGGTACGACACCGAGTACGACACCAGGTACGACACCGAGTACGACACCGGGTACGACACCGAGTACGACACCGGGTACGACACCAGGTACGACACCGAGTACGACACCAGGTACGACACCGGGTACGACACCAGGTACGACACCGGGTACGACACCGGGTACGACACTGGCTACGACACCGGGTACGACACCGGGTACGGCACCGGCTACGACACCGGGTACGACACCTGGTACGACACCGAATACGACACCGGGTACGACACCGGGTACGACACCGAGTACGACACCAGGTACGACACCAGGTACGACACTGAGTACGACACCGGGTATGACACCAGTTACGACACCGAGTACGACACCGGGTACGACACCGAGTACGACACCAGGTACGACACCGAGTACGACACCGGGTACGACACCGGGTACGACACCGGGTACGACACCGAGTGCGACACCGAGTACGACACCGGGTACGACACGAGTACGACACCGGGTACGACACCGGGTACGACACCAGGTACGACACCGGGTACGACACCGAGTACGACACCGAGTACGACACCGGGTACGACACCGGGTACGACACCGGGTACGACACCGGGTACGACACCGGGTACGACACCGGGTACGACACCGGGTACGACACCGAGTACGACACCGGGTACGACACCGGGTACGACACCAGGTGCGACACCGAGTACGACACCAGGTACGACACCGAGTACGACACCGGGTACGACACCGAGTACGACACCAGGTACGACACCGAGTACGACACCGGGTACGACACCGAGTACGACACCGGGTACGACACCAGGTACGACACCGAGTACGACACCAGGTACGACACCGGGTACGACACCAGGTACGACACCGGGTACGACACCGGGTACGACACTGGCTACGACACCGGGTACGACACCGGGTACGGCACCGGCTACGACACCGGGTACGACACCTGGTACGACACCGAATACGACACCGGGTACGACACCGGGTACGACACCGAGTACGACACCAGGTACGACACCAGGTACGACACTGAGTACGGCACCGGGTATGACACCAGGTACGACACCGAGTACGACACCAGGTACGACACCAGGTACGACACCGAGTACGACACCGGGTACGACACCAGGTACGACACCGAGTACGACACCGGGTACGACACCAGGTACGACAGCGAGTACGACACCGAGTACGACACCGGGTACGACACTGGCTACGACACCGGGTACGACACCGGGTGCGACACTGGGTACGACACCGGGTACGACACCGGCTACGACACCAGGTACGACACCGAGTACGACACCGGGTACGACACTGGCTACGACACCGGGTACGACACTGGCTACGACACCGGGTACGACACCGGTTACGGCACCGGCTACGACACCGGGTACGACACCGGGTACGACACTGGCTACGACACCGGGTACGACACTGGGTACGACACCGGGTACGACACCGGCTACGACACCGGGTACGACACCGGCTACGACACCAGGTACGACACCGAGTACGACACTGGGTACGACACTGGCTACGACACCGGGTACGACACTGGGTACGACTCCGGGTACGACACCGGCTACGACACCGGGTTCGACACCGGGTACGACGCCGGCTACGACACGGGGTACGACACTGGCTACGACACCGGGTACGACACTGGGCACGACACCGGGTACGACGCCGGCTACGACACCGGGTACGACACCGGGTACGACGCCGGCTACGACACCGGGTACGACACCGCCGGTGAGACCGGGGGAGGGACCTCGTTGATCTCGGGAGCGAGTTCGTGAGCGACCTCGCGGAAGGGACTGCTCGAGCGATGAGCTGAGGCCAAGGGGCTACGAGGGCGAAGTTGAGAGAGGGCGCTAGCGAGACAAAATTTTTTAATGGTGATCGCTATATGAAAACTTTAAAATCCCGTTCTCTTTGCACGTACAAGAGAAAGTGAATAACGAAGTTCATTTGAGAGAAGTTTAAGTATTGCAAAACCCACACAAATAACAAGGAATATATTCGAAGTGGTTCGCTTCACAAAAAAAGCATTTGTGCTTAAGTTGTGTGTTTTAATGACATCGACACTTTTTGTATACTAAAATTTGGACTCTCTCCTGCGGTTTACCAGTCACCAACAGTAAATAGGACCACATGGGCTATAGCCAGAAAATTCAACATATAAATATCTTAAACATATGGCATTTTAATCAAAATTAGCCATTTTTAAGAAAATCTAAGTTTTAGAAAAATGTTCAGAATAGCTTAGGGTACAGAAGTGTTCATCAAAATCTTCGTGTCGCATCCTGGAAAGAGGTTAAACTTAAATACCAACTTTGGTTCTTAACCACAGTTTCGTTTCTGAGTTATGATGCACACCCACACACCCCAACACACAACCCACCCACACCCCAACACACACACCCCCATCCACCCACCCACACAAACATCACACACACCCACACAGAGAAAGAGAGAGACGTGTACACACAGACACACACACGCGCGCATATTTTACTGTATCTACTACGTGTAGTAAGTAGAGAAAGTCATGTGAGTGCAACACATCAGATTTTTTTAAATGCTAAGCGTGTAAAGAGAACGGAATCTCAAAGCTTTAAAAGATTTGACTGTCGCACAAAACCAACTGTGTTCTAATATTCCCCTTGTATCTACAAGGAAATAAGCAATAAGATAATTTATACAAATGTTTATCTCAACTAACACGAAAGAAGATATAGGAATAAGAGTTTGTAAGAATGGTTAGTACAAGAGTAGAGAAAGTCATGTGAGTGCAACACATCAAATTTTTGTATAGTAAGATTTGGTCTATCTCTTACGGTTTACCACTTATCCAGAGTAAATAGGACTACTTGGGCTTTAGCCATAAAATTCGAAATATACATTTCATTTGCCATAAAAATAGCTCAAACCTATGCAATTTTAATAAAAATCGTTAGAGCCCTTTTCAAGAAAATAATTTTTTTTAAAACATTTTCCATGTAAATGGTAGTTTAGGGTGGGGCTGTTTTCTTCAAAATCTTCGTGTCGCATCCTTGAAAGACATTAAACTTAAATACCAACTTTGGTTCTTAACCGACTTTTCGTTTTTGAGTTATGCTGTCCAGAGAGTGACAGAAATACACACACATGGACCATTTTCTAAAAATGAAATATTTTGAATTTATGTTTTGCCTATTAACAGTACGCAATGTGTTTTTAGGTTGGTTAGCAGCTCTAAGTGTGCATGCCACAGAAAACATGACGCAGAGTGGGTGAAACGAATGTTGTAACACGGTAGCGAATGCTGTATTGGACTGAGTTTGAATAAAAGGTCAATGACCTCACACTACCTAAGCCAGTAGTTCATGCAGTGAGGCGTGAAGAAAAAGGATAGTCTGTAATTAAAGGCGTTGGTCATTTCGCGGCGCAGTTACGACCTTACAAAAAGCATCAGTTAGTAAAGCATGTGACTGATTTGTGGGAAAACTGTTAGATCACGAGTAGAAACAAGTTAGAAACGGAAGTGTGTGTGTGTGTGTGTGTGTGTGTGTGTGTGTATATATATAAAGTACAATTTATCAAAATATCTGCACTGATACCACTCTACTTGCGGAGGGGGACTTAGTACCTCGACTCAAAGGCGATCTTTTGTGCCTATTCCACTAATGGGGCATGCCCTGCGAGGCTGGATGAGGTGAATGGATCCTTAGGGCAGCCGGAACATTATCATGATGGGGCAGATGGCAGTGTTCCCCTTCGGGCTGGTATTGCTAAGGGGGACGCGGGACTCGGAAGCCGCTCCGCCCCCCCCCCTCAGACTTGTACCATACCAATGGGAGGCCCGAAAACTAGTAGACTCGCCGTCCAATCCGGGGACGAGATTTCCAGAGCGCATTCTTTCCCCCTGGCGTGCTGCTGCCGCGACGCTCATCGACGCTTCCACACGTTCGCCCGTATTCAGGCCATAGACGTTACCAGCTGAGCATCCCGCAGGGTCTGATACCCCTAACTTCCTATTTAAACCTGGCGCCTTGGCAGCCTTTGGGCCTGCGTATTTCTTGTAGCAACGTATTCTCAAATGACTCATCTGCAACACGAATATTTCCATCTTTATTATCATGAACTCTTGCGTCCTTGTATCTCTAGAATTTATGCAACGAGGAAGTTCAGTTTTATTGAGCTGTATTTCATTTGTAGCGCATGGAATACGTGGAAAAATCAAGTCATAGACGTACATAGAACCACTGGTTAACCATTTTATTTCAGAAGAAAGGAAAAAGTTCTGCGCACTTTAGTGATATGTAATTGAAATACGGAATGTTTAAGACGAATATTACTTTCTTCACCACATACTTACACTAAATAATAATTAGTAATATTTATTTCAGCTTCTTGAACTCTTATAAGTTGTATGTACAAAAATTTACAGTTATTTCCCTAATTCTTTTTTATAACTATACGTAAACAAAGCAAAGCAAAATGTATTCGTTCATCAATAAACACAAAAAATAAAATTTACATACAATAAATTAATACAATCAACAAAACTACATGTTTTTGAGTTGCACCTGGTGTAAATATAGATAAAACATTTTGGTTATTAATATATTGTACACCAGGTTCACCTATTTGTACATTAACTATATCAAATGTACCTGATAGGCATCCTTTCCAGTATCGCACTTTTTACTTTCTCTACTGGTAAGTAGGGGAAGTATTGTATTCCACCCAAAAATTCGATGTCGAGATTTCACCGGAAATATATGTTTTGAGGCCCCCTGAATCCAAAAAAAGGATTTTTAGAAAAAGGTCCGTGTGTGTGTGTCTGTGTGTCAGACTGTCGACAGCATAACTCAAAAACGAAAAGTCGGTTAAAAACCAAAGTTGGTATTTAAGTTTAATGTTTTTCAAGGATGCGACACAAAGATTTCGAAGAAAACAGCCCCACCTTAAACTACCCTTTACATGGAAAATTTTTCGAAAATTTTGATTTTCTTGATAATAGCTCTAACGATTTTGATTAAAATGTCATATGTTTGAGATATTTTTATGACAAATAATGTATATTTTGAACTTTCTGGCTATAGCCTATGTAGTCCTATTTACTCTGGATGACTTTTGAATAACTCGTAAACCGTAAGAGATAGACAAAGTCTTAATTTACAAAAAAGTGTAGATCTCCCTAAAATACACAATTTATTACTAAATAAATTTTTTTGTAGGGTGAACCATTTCGGAGATATTCCTTGTTATTCGTGTCAGTTTTGGAAAACAAACTTTGGTGAAATGGAACATCGTTGGTAATTTTTTTATATGTTAACCGTGCAAAGAGAACAGGATCTCAAAGCTTTAAAACATTTGACTACCGCTCAAAGCCAACTGTGTTCTAATATTCCCCTTGTACCTACAAGGAAATAAGTAATAAGGTAATTTGTACAAATATTTATCTCAACTAACACGAAGAAGATAAGGAATAAGAGTTTGTAAGAATGTTTAGCACAAGAGTAGAGAAAGTCATGTGAGTGCAGCACATCAGATATTTCTCAACAATTCACCTAACTTCCTAATCTTCTATGTATTGTTAGACTTTCCAATTCTCATCTTTATATTTATTCTTATCTTATATTTATTATTTCTGTTGATAATTTTAACCACCTAGTTGCTAACTATTTATCCCACCATAATTTAGTCCCTTTAAATCCAAAATAAAATGTAGATCATTTTCCATTTCCTCACACAGTGGGTACTTCTGTGGTCCACGTTTCATTTCCCTTAATTTCATTGCCCCAGAACTGAACCATACCCACTCTTCCATTTGCAATTTATTACACACATCAATATATTTTTCCTTGCCCCAATCGTTTTTGGTTTGTGTGTACATTACCAAGATTATCTTATCCCTAATACTGCTAAATATCTCTTGTATGTTAATATTCTAAATTATCTGTCTGGTCTCCTTCCAAAACCTTCCTCCTGAAATTTCTCTGTCTCTCCATATATTCCCCGTTCCTGTAATCTTATGTAAAGATAAAGCCCAACTATCAGGCACTATGTTTTTTCTTGCATAATCATACATTCTTTACTATATTCTTTATCAATCTTTCCATTAGCCTTTTTCTTCTGTTCTACCTAATTCTAACAATGCTACTTTCTTAGGTGATGCAACTGGTAAACCCAAAATTAAACGACAAAGACTTCGCCACCCTTCTTCATATCCCCATACCTCTACCCTATTCAATATTTTAGCTTCCACTATTGCCTTATACACTCTTTCTAACCATTTAATTTGTATCCCAGGTATTTTCAAGACACAGGTTCTAATCCCCTTCATTGCAATTTTACCCTTCGCTGAAACTACCTTATTTTGGTCATGCCATCTTCAATTACTACTTAACTGAACCCCCAAGTACTCAATTTTTCTCACTATGGCTATTTCCTGCCCTTCAGTTCTCCATCATCACCTCTCCCTTCATTCATTTCGCCTGCGTTTCACATTATCTTCTTCCTCACGCTCATACCTGGTGCTTGGCTGACCACCCGCCTCCAGGTCTTCACCCTGCCCAGTCCATACGTTCCTGTGCTCCCCAACAGGTGTCTGACTCCAAAGAGTGAGTGAGTGAGTGTCGGGTTTAAGGGCCCGTCGACAACTTGGTCATTAGGGTGACTCCAAAGATGGAGGGGCGAAACCCCCATGACTTACGCATTGAATAAAATGCCTTTATGTCGCACTTGCACAGAAATAAACGTTACCCAGCTCTTACACTAACCGGAAGCTATACTCGGTGTTTAAGCAGTAGATAACAGCTGCCTGCGGTTTTACTTTGTACTTATCTCGGCACACTTGAGTGTTTTCCATGAAGCGCTTTCTCCTTGGTGGAATACCAACTGGCATTCTGACAGTTCTAGGTGTTACTTCCAGATCAATGAGAACAGTTCTATATTACAGTCACACGGCTTTCTCTACCCACTATCATTTATTTTTATGTTTTCCGCAAGCTATTATTATAAAAGCTTATTACTCTATTATAAACTTCTAGAGGATCTAAACTTCTAGAGGATTTCGATCTAAAATTCCATGTCGAGATTTTACCGCAAATACAGCTTTTGAAACTTCCTGAATCCAAAAAAATATTTTTACAAAATACTTATTCCTCTATCTTCCTCATGTTAATAGAGAATCTTATTAATTTTCTTGTAGGTACAAGGAGAATGTTATAATATAGTAGACTTTGAGCGATAGTTAAATGTTTTAAAGCTTTAAGTTTACAAGTTCTTCAAAACTTGCACAAATAACAAGGAATATATCCGAAACGGTTTACACTACAAAAAAAAAAAAAAAAAAAAAAAAAAAAAAAAAAAAAGCTATAGTCAGAAAATTCAAAATATACATTTCATTTGTCATAAAAATATCTTACACATATGGCATTTTAATGAAAATCGTTAGAACCATTTCCTGAAAAAAAAAAATGTTCGAAAAATCTCCCATGTAAAGGGTAGTTTAGGGTGGGGCTATTTTCTTCAAAATCTTCGTGTCGTATTCTTGAAAGACATTAAACTTAAATACCAACTTTGGTTTTAACCGACTTTTCGTTTTTGAGCTATGCTGTCCACAGACTACTGACACACACACACGCGCGCGCGCGCGCGCGCGCGCGGACCTTTTTCTAAAAATGCTTTGTTTTTATTCAGAGAGCCTCAAAACATATTTCCGGTGAAATCTCGACATCGAATATTTGGGTGGAATACAATACTTCCTCTACTTACCAGTAGAGAAAGCAAAAATTTAAGCTCGCAATTGAACAAAAGTTATTTTAGAGGTATATATTTTACCAAACTTGTTTTCTAGCGCAATACAGGATATAAATATGGTGCTCTGTTCAAAGGTTAGAAAGGCTCATCGTAAGCAGCATTTTCACCTTGTTACAGCAAGTAGAGAAAGCACTGTGAGACTGCTTGTGTTGCAGGCCTCCAAGGAAGGTGAAGGAGCCCAACTGGTGAAGGACGCCATTGACATCGGATACCGCCACATCGACACTGCTATGATCTACAGGAATGAGCACGAAGTTGGGGCTGGCATCCGGGCCAAGATCGCCGAGGGGGTCGTCAAACGAGAGGACATCTTCCTCACCACCAAGGTAGGGCAGGAAACCCCAGGATCAGAGTTTTGAATATTGGCTTCCCATGATGCTCACTGCAGTATTGCTCTACTTGCAGCTATGGAACACATACCACAAACCAGAACTTGTAGTTCCGGCCTGCAAGAAGTCGCTGTCGGACCTCGGACTGGAATATGTCGACCTGTATCTCATGCACTGGCCCATGGCCTTCAAGGTACCGTACTGCTTTCTCTTCACACAACTATCTGCACAGCTTATTGCGATACCTACCCCAAAAACAACCTTGACATTTTTCCCCCCAGTATAGCGCAGTGTGGTTATATTTAGTGATATTCCATCTGTTAGATTTCCTTAGTGTCGCCAACTGTTGGTAAAATATAACCATGGTAAAGCTACGGTCATAGTTGGTGTTATTGCGTCTGTTATGTTGCCACAGAAGCCCTTGTTTAGGCAGAGAAGCCAACCGATAGAGTTTAAACAAGGTTCGCCGAAGATGAGTATGTTCCTTGGGCGTTGCGAAGGGGGGGCAAGGGGGGCCGCGGCCCCCCTTGGAAGTTGGTGAACTTAATGTGCAGCCAATTAAATTATGATTTTTTTTTTATGTAAAGAACCATTTTTATGTAGCACAAATTAATATGGTTATCTGCAACAAATAATATAAATTTTGACAGTAAAATAATGATTTAATATTATTTGATTGCAAACTTCCAACATGTGCCCCCCCCCCTGGAAAAAAGTCTGCCAACACTCATGGTATGTTCATGTGTTGCGTGGCAACGATATTCAAGCATTATATCGTTTGAAAGCGAGTTACTTTAACACTGTGATATTTGAGGTTAGAAATGACTTACTATGTACGTTGGCAGGACTGCTTTTTGGGATACTTTCATCTGCTGTTTAGTGTAACGTCGGCCATGTTGAACTATTGGGAACTGCCGATAAGCGTTGGTTTCAATGTTACTTTTACAGAATGGATGAAAACATGGCTACCATTCACTTGTTTATGTTCACTGCGTTAATTACATAAATTGTCCCCCCCCCTCTCTCTCTCTCTCTCCCTTTTCTTTCTCCTTCTCCTTCAACTTACCTATCATACCCTAGTAATGAAATCTTTTTGGTTTGTCTAAAGCTGTATTTTATTCACAGGAATTTTTAAAACAGTGCAATAAAGAGAAAATGCAATGCTGGAACATATTTCTGGTAGCTTCAGTATCTTAACTGATTTATGTAATATCGCTTTTGACAGATATGAAGTTTCTGGGCGCCCAGTAATATCAGTTATCTTGACATACTTCACTTTGTTATCTAATACACTGCAGTTAACAAGCCCCTGTTTATACAATAGATAATAGCAAACACTTTGGTCTCCTACAGCATAGTAAAAACACGGAGCCAATGTATTCATTTTGTCGAGGCGTAAACTGCTTTTTTTAATAATACAAGCAACCGAATTCATAAGGACAGAGTTTAAAGTAAAAATCTGATGTGTTGCATTCACATGTCTTTCTCTACTCATGTACTAACCATTCCTATATCATCTTCGTGTTGAAATGAACATCTGCAGAAATTATCTTTTTGCTTATGTCCTTGTAGGTACAAGGGGAATATTAGAATACAGTAGGCTTTGTGCGATAGTCAACTCTTTTAAAGCTTTACGATTCCGTTCTCTTTGCACGGCTAACATATAAAAATGATAAACGATGTTCCATTTGGCGAAAGTTTTAAGTTTTCCGAAACTGGCACAAATAACAAGGAATATCTCCAAAATGGTTCACTGTACAAAAAAATTAATTTGAACATAAATTTTGTTTTAGCAAAATCTACATTTTTGTATAGTAAGACTTGGTTTATCTCTTATGATTTACGAGTTATTCAAAAGTCATCCAGAATAAACAGGACTACATAAGCCATTGCCAGAAAATTCAAGATATACATTTCGTTGGTCATAAAATATCTCAAATATGTGGCATTTTAATCAAAATCGTTAGTCATTTTTGGAGAAAATAGGAATTATTGGAAATGTTTAATGTGAAGGCTGGCTTAGGATTGAGGAATTTTCTTCAAAATCTTCGTGTAGCATTCTTAAAAGATGTTGAACTTAAAAACCACTTTTCGTATCTAACCGACTTTTCGTTTTTGAGTTGCGTTGTCCACAGACAGACACACACACACGGACCTTTTTCTAAAAATGCCTTATTTTTAGATTCAGGGGGCCTCAAAACATACATTTCCGGTGAAATTTCGACTTTGTTCAGTCTTTTAAGATAGTGGGAGGGGCAAGTAGACAGCAGCTTGCTCGTGCCGTAGGTCACTTACGCGTGCTGGCACACTGCAATAGCAAAATGCACTGTTGCAACATTTGCGTCCCTTTCAGACTTCTATTGCATTGTTTAAATATTTATTCTTTATGTATTGGTTTATTTATGTACTTAATTGGCATTGCCTCAACAGCGTATTCTCATGCTGGGACGATAAATACGATAAATACATGTCATCTGCTTATGTGCTGGTTTTCCACGACCAATAGGTGAGGAATTTCCTTTATAAGTAGCACGTGAATTACCTGTTTTCCACTACCCCCGCGTATTTACACACGTTTAGGAGCTTTGTGCAATTTCTGTTCTGCGCCGTTACTCTTGTCTGACTGCAAAAACCTTGAAACTCTGCCTGGGTTGTTTTGGTTTCTATACACGCGCCGGCCACGCGATGTCCTTATCTCCCCCTTCCACTGTCTCAAAAATCTAAACAAAGAATACATTTTTGTGCAGTAAGATTTAGTCTATCTCTTACGATGTACCAGTTTACCAGTGGCCCAGAGAGTAGAGGGCTTCTGAGAACATTTCCAGAAAACATATGATATACATTTTATTTATGATAAAATATCTTAAACATAACACACATAGGCGCACACACATACAGGACATTTTTCTAAAAATGTTCTTTTTATATCTGGGTTGTCTCAAAGCATATATTAATTGTCAAAGTATCTGTGTCTATACCCACCCCCAACATCCTGTACAGGTTTCCATGAGAGAGTAGCCTTGAATTTGTTTAAGAAGTGATCGAATGTGTATATTAAGATTTCCGCCCTCGACAGAAACATGAATATGCACTCTTCTGTATTTAAAGTAGAGTTAGGTATATTAATTGATGTTGAAAGTGTTGTAGGAGGGAGATGACCTGTGGCCTAAGGACAAGGATGACAAGATAATCTTGAGTGACGTGGACTATGTCGACACATGGAAGGCCATGGAGGAGGTGGTGCATCTTGGATTGGCCAAGAGTATCGGAATCTCCAACTTCAACAGCCAACAGATAGAGCGTCTGCTCAAGGTGGCGACCATAAAGCCCGTCGTCAACCAGGTGAGTTCCAAGTGATGAACAGACGTACATATTTCTCGTACAGCCAGCTCCAAATGTTTTCCAATGGGCCTGAGGTGTTGAGGGGAAACGGAAGGAGAAGTTTCTTATCGAGTAGTAGAGCCTGTCCTGGGGGCGAGTTATTTACATGCGCATTCAGTCGTGTAAGGTGAGGCAAGCGGGGTAGTTTCTGTTGAGGAGACAAGAAACGAAATAGTTTGTTCTATACTTAATTATTCTGTTCAAACAAAAGAAATTAGTACATCCTTTCCACAGGTGCTTAAACAAGTTAATGTTGATTTTTGTGGTATGTTTTTAAAAATGATAATGAATATAATCAATTTTTCGTTAATGATGATGCTGATGATGATGGTGATGGTGATGGTGATGGTGATGGTGATGGTGGTGGTGGTGGTGGTGGTGGCAGTGGGGGCGGCGGCGGTGACGGTGGTAACGGCGGTGGCAGCGGCGGTGGTGGTGATGGTGGTGGCGGCGGCGGTGGGGGTGGTGGTGATAACAACAACAACAATATATGATGAGTATAACACTGGACCATCTCACGAAGAATCGGATAGAAAGAAGGTTTATTTATTTTGGATTTACAGTTTTTCCACTGATACATTCTTGTTGTTGTTGTTATTATTATTATTATTATCATCATCATCATCATTATCAAACGGACTGACTGGTAACCATTAATGTAATGTAACTACAAACATGATAACCATGGAAAGAAATAACTTAAGCGTTACTTTTAGCCGTTGCACGTAATTCTTAATGCGCTATCACTGCGACAGTCATGAGTGTCGGCAGACTTTTTTCCAGGGGGGTGGGGCACATGTTGGAAATTTGCAATCATATAATATTAAATTATTATTTTATTGTCAAAATTTATAATGTTTGTTGCAGATAACAGTATTAATTTGTGCTAAATAAAAATTGTTCTTTACATCAAAATTAAAATAATAGTTTAATAGTCAGTAACTGGCTGCACATTAAGTTCACCAACTTCCAAGGGGGGGCCGCGACCCCCCCCCCCTTGCCCCCGTTTCGCGACGCCCATGGCGACAGTTGTAGCTGCTACCCGAAAAGAACTGTTTGTCACATTCCTGGTGAGAAAGTAAAAGCCCATAAGATCTGCACTGTTTACTAAAGTATACATTTTCTATCAGTGCGAGTTGTGAAGTCGTAGTGAAGAAAGATTTGTTTGAAATCCACCTTTTGGACTCCTCTCCGACGTATCATTGGACAGAATTTTGCCAAAATAGTATCACGTCTTTCTATGAAATTTGGTGAAAATTGCCAAAAATTTTAATTTTTACTTTTTGCATTTCTTATTGTGCTTGTACTTAACGGCACACTTTAGTTTTCTCAATATCAGCCATTTTCAAAGCTACAAGAGGACATTTAAGTGGCCCAGTGTGGGTGGGCGTTTCAGCTTTAAAATGCTTTTTTCGTTTTCACTGGCTTTGATTTTAGTCTCTTGCAGGGAATTTTGCTTCAGAAAGGTTGTGAGTTCACTGTGCTGAAATGCATTCGATATATCCAGCTGAAATGTCGCGAATCTGACACATGTTTTGCTTCCAAACAAAGAAATGCCGTCAGTGTTCTGTAATTTTGTAATCTTGCCAGGCTATCTAAGTGTTTCACTTAAGTATTATGTATTGTTTAGGTGGTTAATAACTTTTAAGTTATTCGTTAGTCTACTGCAGAGCCGTAACAAGTAAATATTTTATGAATTTTGTGTATAAATTAGTGAAAGTGCATAGTGTAGAGGTCAGCTAAGAACAATAAATTTCTAAATTTTGTGGACAATGCGAAGAGAAAGGAAAGTTTTCATATTAAGACATCAGGAAGCGAGCTTGCCGTCGACTCGTTACAATATACTGTTCCAAATGTTTTAGCAGAACCAGCTGAAGAACGGCTCTGTTCATGTGTTACAGATCGAAGTGCACCCTTACCTCAATCAGAAGAAGCTGATCACCCTTTGCAAGGAGAAGAACATTGTGGTGACTGCATACAGTCCTCTAGGTAGCCCCAATGCCATTGCCAAGGAGGGAACGTCTGCCCCACTTCAAGACCCCAAATTGAAGGAGATCGCCAGCAAACACGGCAAGAGCGTCGCTCAAGTTATCCTTAGATACCTGGTGAGTAAGAGCACTTTTTCTGTCACTTTACTCGCGCCTAGCACTTGAATGGACCATCCGCGAAGCAGCTTTTACTTTCTCTACTGGTAAGTAGGGGAAGTATTGTATTCCACCCAAAAATTCGATGTCGAGCATTTTTAGAAAAAGGTCCGTGTGTGTGTGTGTGTGTGTGTGTGTGTGTGTGTGTGTGTGTGTGTGTGTGTGTGTGTGTGTGTCTGTGAACAGTGTAACTCAAAAATGAAAAGTCCGTTAAAAACCAAAGTTGGTATTTAAGTTTAATGTCTTTCAAGGATGCGACACGAAGATTTTGAAGAAAATAGCCCCACCCTAAACTACCCTTTTACATGGAAAATTTTAGGAACATTTTGATTTTCCTGAAAATGGCTCTAACGATTTTGATTAAAATGTCATATGTTTGAGATATTTTTATGACAAATGAAATGTATATCTTGAATTTTCTGACTGTAGCCCCTGTAGTCGTATTTACTCTGGATGACTTTTGCATAACTGGTAAACCATTAGAGATAGACAAAATCATACTGTACAAAAAATGTAGATCTTGCTAAAATACACAGTTTATGTCCCGATAAATTCTCTTGTAAGGTGAACCACATCGGAGATATTCCTTATCATGTGTGTGAGTTTCGGAAAACTTAACTTTCGTGAAATAGAACATTGTTGTTCATTGTTTTATGTTTAGTGTGCAAAGACAACAGAATCTCAAAGCTTTAAAATACTTGACTATCGCTCAAAGTCTACCATATTCTAATATTCCCCTTGTACCTACAAGGAAATAAGCAATAAGCTATTTTTTGGAAATGTTTATCTCAAGTAACACGAAGAAGATATAAGAGTTTTTAAGAAAATATCTTAAACACGGCATTTTAAGCAAAATCGTTAGAGGATTTTCAAGAAAATCAAAATTTTCGAAAAATTTTCCATGTAAAGGGTAGTTTAGGGCGGGGCTATTTTCTTCAAAATCTTCGTGTCGCATCCTTGAAAGACATTAAACTTAAATACCAACTTTGGTTTTTAACGGACTTTTCATTTTTGAGTTACACTGTTCACAGTCTGACACACACACAGACCTTTTTCTAAAAATGCTTTTTTTGGATTCAGGGGACCTCAAAACATATTTCCGGTGAAATCTCGAGTGAATTTGTGGGTGAAATATAGCACTTCCTCTAACGTAGAGAAAGTAATAAGTAGGTAATTTATGATTTCATGGTATTGGAAACGAAGTTGTGAATGTGTTGTCAGTTTTCGTTGAGGTAGTTGTGTTTGTCCTGGAGTTGTTGAACGTTCTGGTGTACGGTGGGGTCAGTTCGGCCAGTTGCTGCTGTCCAAACTCAGCGAGTGACGCAGCACTCAGCCACGTGGGTCGGTTATGCTGGCGTTGTCTTCAGGTTCGCCCGGCTCCTTCAGCTTGCGTTGGCATGTTGGAGTACGTCCGTGCGGATGTATCTACGCTGATTGGCCCCCAGTGCTGCAAGGCGAACCTTGATTACCCTCGTTACAGCAACTCGGAGTGAAGGACAAGGCCACTAGAGTCTGCAGGACGTTAAGGGCAGCGATCTGACTCCCCCACAGGAAGTGAGTGGCACGTTGATCGCTATTTGCCCTGCAAGATGCTCAAATCATACCAAGTTTGGTACTTATCCGACTCTTCGTTTTTGAGTTTTGTTCACAGACACACACACACACACACACACACACACACACACACACACACACACACACACACACTTACACACACACATACACACACACACACACACAGACAAAACACGGACTGTTGACTAAAAGCAATCTGATGTGTTACACCCACATGACTTTCTCTACTCTTGTATTAACCATTCTTATAATATCTTATTCCTCTATCCTCTTCACGTTAGTTAAGATAAACATTTGTACAAATTATCTTATTGCTTATTTCCTTGTAGGTACAAGGGGAATATTAGAATACAGTAGGCTTTGTGCGATAGTCAAATCTTTTAAAACTTTGAGTTGGTATGTAAGTTTAATGTCTTTCAAGGATGGAACACGAAGATTTTGAAGAAAATTTCTCCACCCTAAACTACCCTTTACGTGGAAAACTTTTCGAAAATTTTAATTTTTTTGAAAATGGCTGTAATGATTTTAATTAAAATGCCATATGTTTGAGATATTTTGAATTTTCTGGCTATAGCCTATGTGGTCCTGTTTACTCTGGATGACTTTTCAATAACTCGTAAACTGTAAGAGATAGACAAAATCTTAGGATACAGAAAATGTAGATCTCGCTAAAACACACAGTTTATGTGCAAATAATTTTTTTGTAGAGTGAACCATTTCAGAGAGATTCCTTGTTATTTGTGTCAGTTTTGGAAAACTTAAAACTAGTGAAATCGAACATCATTGTTCATTTTTTTATATGTTAAGAGTGCAAAGAGAACGGGATCTCAAAGCTTTAAAAGATTTGACTATTGCATAAAGCCTACTGTATTCCCATATTCCCTTTGTACCTACAAGGAAATAAGCAATAAGATAATTTGTACAAATGTTTGTCTCAACTAACACGAAGAAGCTAAAGGAATAAGAGTTTTTAAGAATGTTAAGTACAAGAGTAGAGAAAGTCATGTGAGTGTAACACATCATATATTTTGTGTACAGAATTTTATTTCTTCAGTTTGATTGTATGCGATTGTATTTTCTGTACTTTGTTTTATTAAATATTACTGCAACGATTATGTTCCATTTTAGGCAGGTTTTCCTGCACCTACATAAAGAGAGCGATTGCAGTCTCAAAAAAAAAAAAAAAAAAAAAAAAAAAACACACACACACACATGATCGAGACGTGCTTAACTTCTAGCAGGAGATACCTTCCTCATTGAAGACTTAGGGACAAACATTATCTTGCTCAGGATTAACGCCTAAGAACAACTATTGGCATTGCTAAAAGAGACAAGAGAAGCCACCATATCAGAGTTCTATGGCATAAGGGATGTATAACAAAGAATATGAATTCTACCATATAGAACTATGCACTAAAAGAACAAAATTCATAAGCGAAAATGCAAACTATAAGGTGTAACTAAATGGTCATTTGGCTGTGGTCAATGTAGCCCTGAATGAAGAAATCACTTATTAGGTTTAGTGCGACACACACACAATAAAGATGAGGCATAGGAAAGAGGTAAACAATGGATCTGAGTGACTTGAGCATGACTGTCCTCACCAGACCCTGAATGAGTCTGGTTTGATGTCAAAAGCCTGACACTCAAAATTAATCTGTAAAGATACTAGGTCTATTTCAGGGTCAGGAGCTATGGAAAAGGGGGGGGGGGGACAAACATTAAGTAGAGTGTTAGAACCAAGCAAAAGGCATATATACAAGTATAACTTAAGTAACTGTGTTTTGCAGATCCAGCATGGCACTGTGCCAATCCCGAAATCGTCCAACAAGAAACGACTGCAGGAGAATTTTGACCTGTTCAGCTTCGAACTGAGTCCACAAGAAGTTGCAGAGATTGATGCCCTCAACAAGAATCTGAGGATATGCGCATTTGAAAAGTAATAATTATTTATTACAATTGTTAACATTAGCAATAGATTATGACAATATAGTATTAAGAGCTACTGTTATGAACAATTTATATCCCAATCGCTTAACTTCAATCAGAGTGAGAGCGAGAGAGAAAGAGAGCATTAATTCAAAACATGGGAAATTCAATTCCTTTTTTTCTAATAATAATTTGTAGCGTCAATGGATGTGGATAATGTGTTACATACCCTGCCAGTTTTCCTTAGTTAACTTTTTCTATTTATATATTAATCCAATTGGCATCATTCTTACTGAGGAGTATGTTTCGAACAACAATCTGCTATGAACTAGTATTGTTAGCATATCACGCCATGCATAGAAACAGAGTGGCTGGTGGCTCTGCTTGCTTTACGCCAGTGACGTCAAACAAAGTGTGCCCGCAGTGGATGTGGCTCAGAGAAGTGCATCTTGCTTGTTAATGTTAATGAGGTTTAAAGCTAGTTTTTCAGTATTTTGTTTAGTCGTGGAGGTTAATTCCTTATTTTTAACTTCTTCTGCATCTATCAGAATATAACAAACAGCATTTTGTACAGTAATTGGTATGAACGTGTAAGAGAGAAATATGCCGGGAAACTGAAGGCAGGGTATGCACATTCCTCATGTGCTTCCATGGAATACACGCATTGTAGAGAGCAGACTGGGTTTCCTGGAAACCTACTGCTCTGAGTGCTTGTAATCAACTGATAGAGAATGCAGAAATAAATAATGGGAGTGAGTTTTCTGTAAATTTTAATATTTAGCAGTATTATTAATTATAAAGTTCTATGAAAATTAGAAATTAGAATTAACTTTGAATTATCCAAGTAGGTAAGTGGCATTCCAATGAGACAGAATCCAGAATCAATTCTGAATTTCCAATTTTCTGTTCCAACCAATTTGGGAACTAGTGAAATCTTCATCAACAGTAGGAACTGAACAATTCTAACAGGCGTAAATCATAAAGTCTACTGCGCATACTCAGATTATTCAGAATCAACTGGAACAGAGAGTATGGGAAATGTGATGCACTCTATATGCAGCAGAAAAATCCTTATTACCTGGAGAAATCTTAGGACATACTCCACTGGCACATGTGCTCAAGAAACAGTTGGTGTTAGTTCCCAACAATGCACTCACAACTGCTTGTTGGAACAAACCTATTTGCAGTCATATTATAAATGAACATAGTCTAACCTACAATACTTAAATTATAATTTTACATACATTTGTATTTATCATATGTAGATAAGCTGCATAACAATTAAGAAAAATAATACTTCAGCAAATATCTTTGTAACTAATGACACTTTTCTTCTGTTTCAGCGGTACTGAAAGCAAGTACTACCCATTTAACCTTGAGTACTAAGAAGAATTTGCTTCGGAGGCTTGAAGTGAAATGTTCAATAAAAATGCTGTATTAGAAAACATATTTTACTTATTTTGTCACCTAAACCCATTATCATGTAACTATAGCCTCATTAAAAAATCTAATTTGTTACATTCAAATTCCTTTTTCTAGCCATTTTCAACTAATTTTAAAAACACCTATTCTCCTTTGTGCTTCATGTTAATCGAGGTAAATATTTGTAGAAATGGTTTTATTACACCTCTCCTTGTAAATACAATGGGAATAGGCAAGGATGTATTTAAGGGGGCATCCTGGGGCTCCTGATCCCTCCCCCCCTGAAATATCCTTTCACCTTCTACAAGAAAAGTCAACAGAGCATTGTGTTATGAATAGACCATGGATCTTAAGGTCAAAACCTATTTTCTTCTTGGCAGGTGCCTACAAAAAATGTTTTGTGTTTTATCCTTATCCATTACTATTTAAGCCAGTTCTATATAACCTAAAAATCCCTACTTAGGAATTGGAGACTAATGTCATATCAGCACGTTGGCCATGATAGCTTAGTGGTTAGAGCAGCCGGACGGTAACCGGTAGATCCGTGGTTCAAATCCCGATCATGGCACTCAATTTTTCAGTCTCACTCTACCCTTTCCAATCATGTCCTGCACATGGCTATTGTGTGAAAAAAACATTAATTATGTTGACTATTTTGGCCTATTTCATGCTAAATCAATTAAATCTTAATTTATTTTAAACCAAAAGCTAATAGCATTATTGGGCTGAAAGTAATCTAGAAACACCATGGGATGTTGAGAGTAAGATAAAAATACAGGTGTTCAAAAAAAGTTTTGGATATTACAAAAGGAGTTGGGATTGGTCAAAACTAGAATAAATATTCCTATAAACATGTGTCCAGAAACAAAAAACGTGTTGAGATATGAGTCATTTTAGAACAATGTCCAATGTATGCACATTTTCGTTAGGTTTGGCATACACCAATGTCTTGAAATGTCCCCATAGCCAGAAATCCAATGGATGAAGTCCGGCGAACGCGGAGGCCATGCTACTGGACCTCCTCGACCAATCCATCATCCATTAAATGTTACTGTAGTTCGACAGTGGTTGAATGAGTTCCCATGTTTTACTTTGGATGGGAAAATTGTATTCTGCCAATTTTGTAAGAAAGAGGGAGAGAGAGAGAGAGAGAGAGAGAGAGAGAGAGAGAGAGAGAGAGAGAGACCCCAAAACATCCGCAGCTGCTGCACATAAGGTCATGTGATTGACTTGTTTTTCTCTGCTCTGAAAGTACAGTATTGAACTGACGTGATAACGTGTGATTGTGTTAGTACCAGTGTGCTTTATTATTTTGTCTTGTATTTAGTCACAAAGTGTATTATAGCTCAGCATTTGTTTTCTATTGCGCAGCGTGTATTTATTTATGGTTCGTATGTGTCAACTCAGTCAACTCGCCAGGTGTATTGTGCGATTTGCAGAAAGATTTCCAGGTGATCTGTGATTTCTATCTTTGGGGTAAGTGTGCAAGACAGACCCACACATCCTGGAAGAAATGAAACAAAATATCTGCCAGGAAACTGCCAGCATTTCTCAACGTGCTACGGCGAGTGATGGATAATTTTCTAAAGAGGTGCCAAAATTGTATGGACAACAACGGCGGCCAGTTTCAGGGTCTCCTTTAATAACATTGGTACGTAAAGTTTTTAAAAGTAGTTTTAAAAATGTATGGTTTCATCCGCGCTGTTCTATGACAGCGGCAGCCGGGCGACGAGCGCCGAGGACGTGTACAGGCAAAACACAGCGCAGCTGTCTTCGGAGTCTTTTGGATAACCCACTATGTACGATTTATTATTATTATTATTATTATTATTATTATTATTATTATTATTATTATTATTATTATTATTATTATTATTATTATTATTAATCATCATTATCATTAATAGTATTATTGTTGTTATTGTTAATCTTAGTTTCAAACAATGGTGGTTTGTGGAATTTCCGTGGTTTTGTTGGCCATGCTTGCTTTTCAGCTTTATATACCTACAACGTTTGGAATGAAGAAGGATTTGCTGCTTTGTTGAATATAATACGTTCATTACGTAAACACTCGGTTTCGGCAGAGTATTTAAAATGCCAGGTTAATTTGAAAACTTTTGAAAGAAATCGAAATACAATTTCAGATGCAGTAAAGGAGAATGCTAGACTGTAGGTATACCGTGCAGTTCAATTAAAATGTACCTCTGAACAGGCTTTTCCTGCAGTTAGTGATTGATGGCAAGCAAGAATTAGGATTCCGCGGTCACGATGGAACAACAAGTTCAATTAATCGTGAAAGTTTTCAGCAATTTTAGGTATACTTTTCTTTCCCACTAACTCTTCCCCTAATTTCCCAGCCACGAGCCGCCACTGGGACATGCAGAATGTTTAAAAGATAATGATCTCCAAATTCGGAAATGTAGCATATTTATATGATCTCTGGAGCAGGTACTTGGTTCCTGTCATCTCTCGACGGAGTGATGTACGAAGGGTTATTTATAAGGGTGGTCCCCCCTCCCCCCCTCCGGAGGAAAGTGGCTGTATTTATTACTGCTTTGAACGGGTAAAGCGTTTATAAAACGGCGATGACATTTATCACAAACGTCAGTGTAGTGGAGCTCGTTTGATTTTGTAGTGTTTAACGCCTGCTTTTACTACTACGGCACCGCAGGCGGTGACACTGATGATACATGGAATGAAGATGGAACACTGGTGGAATGAGATGGCGGGGTAAACCGGAAAACCCGCCCCAGCGCCACTTCGTCCAGCACGAATCCCACATACAGTTGCCTGGGATCGAACCCGGGCCACTTTGGTGAGAAGCGAAGTGGTCTAACCACTTGGCTACGGCGTGGCCGGAGTAGAGTTCAACAACACGGTTGCATCTTATTGGTTGTGGCGGTTTGGACGCAGTACAGTCATCAGTTCCTTTTCCAGAGCCAGGGTTGCCAACTCGTACGATAATTATGGGGGTGTACGATAATTTGAATGTATGATAGATCGATACTGGAGAAATATCATTTTCACTGGTTTGTCACACCAGCGAAATGAAACTAATTACAAATACCGACTTATGCCTTCATGGTCTGTCTCCACCCCTCTAAGGCAACCATACTTCTACCCTTTATCCTCTTATTGCCAGTGTGCCCAGATCTGGTAATTTCAATGAAGAAGACACTGTTCAGAAAAGTGATGATCAATGGAGAACTCTGAATAAATGATACTCCGTGCGAAATAAAGAACATGCCTGAACCTGGCAGTTTCTGGAGTGCTGTTAAACACATGCCACCCTGGTGGAAATACTGATTTCGAAGAACTAGCAGCCCTTGCATTATCAGTGATTTCGTTGTCCTACAGAAGCGCTTCTTGTGAAAGTTTTTTCTAAACTGGGTTTAATAAAAATTAAAGTTAGAAGCAGATTGGCACTAGATACGGTAAATGAACTTACATATTTTGTCGCCTCAGCTTATGAAATAATGCGGTAGATCCGAAAATCTGCAAATCACCAAGAAGATGTTAAGGTTTATCTGAACAACAAATTTATATAATGCTAAAACGGTTAAGGAAGATGAACTTTCAGACGAATAGTGCCAGAAATATAAGTGCTGAAGTTGCAATACTGGTTGAGGTCATCTAACTTGTAAGTGAATATCATAAACATCATTACTATTACATTTTCATAAACGTTATACTGATATTTTTATTGTTGTAGTATTTGGTTTATGATGTACGATAATTTTGAATCCAAATCTATAATTTTGAGTGACTGGTACGATAATTTTACTTTTAAATGTTGGCAACCCTGTCCAGAGCTCTATTTCAGCCTGGTATTTTTCCATTTTGTGCACTTCTGAATCACCCGTTGAAACCAGCATCATTGGTGAGTGCCTTGCGGAAGATAGTCAAGGTCAAGGTTACAACTACTGCGCATGCTCGTTCATGCAACCAGAACGACCTGTACGTGATTATTTGCAAAACAACTATCTTGGGTCAAACTTCAACATTCGAGCACGACCAGATCACGACACACTTTCAGTGCAGCGTGAGTGCAGCTAAGGACAGTGAAGAATGAGGTCCGTCACTCTCAACAATGGAAACAAATTCCCAGTTCCAGGCGTGGGCACGCTCTTTGTAAGTATTCTAATTTACCATTGGGCCTATCACTTTTTATAACGGACGTTTCGTAATTTTTGGGAAGGGGGACAATTTAACTTGTATTATATTTATCTTGTCGAAAATTGACAATTTGGTGACGGCTTTGAAACACTAACACAACTGATCTCTATAGGAGAACAACTGAAAAATTTAGTGCCATAGCCGGGATTTGAAACACGGATCATCCGGTCTGAGTGATCTGAGTCCATTTACTCTAACCATTTGGAAAATATGCCTGTACGACAAATTCTCTAAGTTACTTGCATTGTTACTTTCTCTACTACTTATAGTAAGTAGAGGAAGTATTGTATTCCACCCAAAAATTCCATGTCCAGATTTCACCGGAAATATGTTTTGAGGCCCCTTGAATAAAACAAAAAAGCACTTTTAAAAAAAAGTTCTGTTTGCGCGCGCGCGCGCGTGTGTGTGTGCATGCGTGCGCCTGCCTATCTGTGGACAGCATAACTCAAAAACGAAAAGTCGGTTAAAAACCAAAGCTGGTATTTAAGGTTAATATCTTCTAAAGATGCGATACGAAGATTTTGAAGATAATAGCTCCACTCTAAACTACCCTTAACATGGAAAATTTTTCGTAAATTTTGATATTCTCCAAAATAACTCTAACGATTTTGATTAAAATGCCATATATTTAAAATATTTTTATGACAAATGAAATGAATATCTTTAATTTTCTGGTTATTGCTCATGTAGTCCTATTTACTCTAGGTGACTTTTGCATAACTGGTAAACTGTAAGAGATAGACCAAATCTTACTATACAAAAATGTAACGGAATCTGAAAGCTTTAAAAAATTTGACTATCGCACAAAGCCTACTGTATTCTAATATTCCCCTTGCACCTACAAGGAAATAAGTAATAAGATAATTTGTACAAATGTTTATCTCAACTAACACGAAGAAGATATAGGAATAAGAGTTTGTAAGAATGGTTAGTACAAGAATAGAGAAAGTCATGTGAGTGCAACACATCAGATTTTTTTTTTGTTTGTTATTGTTCCATTTATGCTCTATATATAGGTAATTGGTATGGTCATATTGGCTGTCTTTTTTCTTTGAAATGTATTGCATATCGATAATGGTGTTAACTCTATATAGTGTTGTTTACGCTGGGTTTTATACGATACATCCATCACACGCATGACTCTCATTCATACTCCCAGACTGTGTGGGGATCGGGAATAATCTTGGATAGAGAAAAATTGCCATTCATCAGCCGGGAACCGAACCCGGGACCCCTCGCACCGCAGATAGTTTGTTTCTATTTGTATACACACATGAGCGTCGGCAGACATTTTTCCAGGGGGGGGGGGGCGGCGGCCACATGTTTGAAATTTGCAATCAGATAATATCAATTCACTATTTTACTGTCAAAATTTATAATATTCGTTGTATATAACCTTGTTAATTTGTGTTAAATAGAAATTGATCTTTTAAAATAGTAGTTTAATAGTCAGTAATTGATTGCACATTAAGTTGACCAACTTCCAGGGAGGGGCCGCGCCCCCCTCCCCCCTTCGCGACGTCCATGTATACACAGGATTTAATAATAAGCTGTTGGGGTACAATGTCTTGTACAATGAAAAAAAATCCGATGTGTTAAATTCATATGTCTTTCTCTGTTCCCTCTTCCATAAACTATTCCTCGAAACACTTACTATTCTATTCTTGACAAACATTCATTATACATTTCATTGATTGAGAAGTGCCTGCTAGACTGCTGAATCACGATATGGAAAACACAATTTTCATGCAAGATGGTGCTGTATCCCCATCTACACCGTTTGTTGCGCAAAGATTCGCCGATCGTGTCTGAAACTTACTCCCAGTGTCTCTTACACAGAGTGGAAGGGAGGTCATTACATTAGTTTAAACTAGTGATAGATCTCGGTATTTGGAACATATCTTGTATTTTACGTTTTTGTCTCTGATCATTTACTACGGAGATATTTTAGTTTTGTCGAAATCAAGCTGGCAACACTGCAGATTGTGTGGGTGTCACTTTCACTAGCTCGGTACATAAAAAAAAAACACTGTAACAGTGCGTCTTGAGAATATACCATGCGTACCATGTCCGATGTTTACTGTGCGAGTATAGGCCAATCAGAAGCGTTAGCTTCCAAAAAATTACACGACCCTGCAAGCGACCAACCTGTTTGTATCTAGAAACCGGTTCAATTCCGTGACCACCTCAGCGCAACGTTGTCGAGTTACTTCATGTTTGAAAGAGCTGCTTGGAGTATTCCTTCACGTCTTTTAAGGGATTGGTTATTACGAAACCATGTGTGATGTCCCATGATTACTACCGAAGCCATGTCAAAAATAAGTTACTCTACACATCTTACAAGTAACAAACTTATCTTTGTACATTCTTATGGAATTCCACATTTGCCATAAACTCAAAATAATATCTGGATTTGTTCAAGTGTCTCTGCACAGCACACATGTAACTTTTTACTACAATTGGACCAAAGTTATTGCCTCATTTTATGTGTTGAAATATGTAAATTTGAAAAAAATTGAGTTTTCTGAAAACATGCATTTCAAATGTATTTATAGGTTACCTATATTCTCAGAACTGGCTCGTAGTGTTACAATATGATCTCAAACAGCGAAACTCGACCCAAACAAGGCTCGCAGCTTCACGATATACACTGTAAAGCAATATTTGCTTTATAGTAATATATTTAGTAATATAGTATAGTAATATATTTTCCAAAACTGTTTCAAAACAGGTATCACACTGGGCGCTTTCTAAGTGTCCTGTCAACTGCACACCTAAGTATTTAAAGGGGCACTGGAGCCTTAAAAATAGCGAAAGTTGACATTTTATTTATGCACCTGATTCCAGAAGTTCCAAGGTACATTTGTAAGTGAAAATCTGAAATTTGTAAATTTTGTCATTTTTTATTGAAATTTCAGTTCCTGTGTCTCACAAGTTGAAATAAAAAGACATTACAGCATTATTTACACAATGTTTGCGTGACAGTGACATGATAAATCATTTATACCCATTCGTCAAGAAGCTAGTTGGCTCCAAAATTTGACACAAATTATCATTTTTTTCCGGCGAAACAGTTCTTTATTGACAGTAATTGTATTGGACATATTTGTTACACTCATCATGTAGAATCCCTGGTTAACGTCTGGCCGAAGCAATACCCTCCACTCTGAATGTGAGTTACGAGGTATGACAAGGTTTGAAGGGGGACTTAGCATCTCAACCAATGAAAGTTTTGTACTTATGCCCCCGAAGTGCTCCCCCGGGAGAGAGGGATGAGGTGAGAGAATATGAAGGGTGGTGAGATCTGAGGAAATATTGGAGAAGGCATGGGCATTGTCGTACACTGAGAGAGGCGTATCAAATTGTGATTATTGCCTTGGCCTACTTTATTCTTCTTATAAGTACAGCCAGGAATGTAAACAGGTAAGGATATCTTATCTCACTTATCAAGAAGTAGATAAGCCCATCTCTTTGGTGTGGGGCTCACGTGTCTGCCTCACATTCAAGAAGTCCTGAGTTCGAAATTTGGTTAAGCCTTACTCTCCACCAATATGAAAACTGAACTAGAAGTTAAAACCGAAAAGTTAGATCCCTTCAGTTCAGTTTTCAGCTATGCTTTCCTAGAAAACTCCACTGAAAACTTAAAACTGAACTGATAACATCATACTTATTTTGGTCGATGAATTAAAAGACAGTATTGAAGTATTGATAATGAGTAAAGTTGTGGAAAACACTCTGAGGTATATCCCATGTTTGCTAATCGTAACTCAGAAGGTGCCTAAGAGATTTTAGTCATAAGACACCTGAGGGACAATGACACTAATTTCTTGTACTTTATTTCCCTGATTACCCTCCACTTATGTAGGACTTACATCCACTAGGACTTACAAGCCAGTGCCTAGGGCCAGACGCCTGTCTGGGAGCAGACAAATCTATGGACTGGACAGAGTGAAGACCTACAACATTTATCTCCATCCATTACATTCTATCAACACTTAAATCATATTCCCGTACCTAAGACAAAAAAACTCTAACCTTATTCATCACCCTTAACCGACCATCATTTCCTTATAAACCACGTCTAAGCCAGCAGGGGACCTAGTTCCAGAATGGCAACAGTCAGAGGGTGCCTCCCCCTGGGGGAGGATAATCCCTCAGCTACATCACACAACTTGGATGGTGGGAAAAATACATAAATTTCTGAGTAAGTGTCCTGTCCCGATCTCCGATTGCCCCATCCTTACCCTATAACTATAACCAGTATATAAAACCAGTGTGAATTATTGTCAATTATGTGTATTACTACAAGTTGTATGATAAAGGAGTGGAGTATAATGCTACAGATACGCAATAAGTGATGGTGAATGTTGACCAATATGTAATGTTAGTCTGTTTTCCTAAGTAATGTTTTGTCGCAGGCCACAAAGGAAGGCGAAGCAGAGCAACTGGTGAAGGATGCCATTGACATTGGATACCGTCACATCGACACTGCTATGATCTACAGGAATGAGTACGAAGTTGGGGCTGGCATCCGGGCCAAGATCGCAGAGGGGGTTGTCAAACGAGAGGATATCTTCCTCACCACTAAGGTAGATTTGATGGGGTGATTACACACAATAGAACTTTCACACTTGTGGTCATAGCTGAACCCTTTAATTGGCAGTGTTGCTTACAAGCAACATATAAGTTTGTTAAGCTTTGAGGTATTTTATTGGCTATTTCTTTCTAATTCCATATTATGCTAGCATATATAAATAGAGATGAAGCATTTGTACCATCTGCTGTTGTAAAAATATTAAATTTTTGCAATAAAACTATAGTGTTTTTTGAGAAAAAAAAAAGCAAAATCCATGCAACTGCAGTCAAATGTAACTCTGTCAGCTTTCAAGTGTGCCATTAAATCGATTATTTTACTTGGGCCCTCCGCTTCCTTTATCTTAGGCACATTTGACTGTAGTTGCTGGGATTCGAACTCGCGACGTTCGGCTTTTAATGGCTGGTCAGTCCATTGCATAATGCCTTAATCATTATGGCTATTTGAAGCGTTTCAGCTAATGGAGGTATGAAAACTGGTTTAGGAATTAGAGGAAGAACTGCATATGTAACAAAATAGCTTCCCAATTAAAGGGTTAATGGCCCTCCCTCTGTGGACTACGTGTTTCATTTGTAAACACTGCTAAAAAGGACCATTGTGGAATGTATATGAAAGTTGGCTCACCAATAGGCCCCGATATAAGCCTTTGATCACAGTCCTCTCTCCAGTGAACATTTGAAGAATTAGTGACCTCTCAGATGTGAGACATCTTGCCCCATCTTGTTAATACAAGCAGTAATTATGCTCCTGTTCTGTTAGTTGAGAATGAATTTCATCCAAAAAGGTCAAATAGACATCTGTATTGACTGTGGTATCGAGGAATATTGGACCCAAATGCATTTCTCAGCAATAGCGAACCACTCACCGGTCTTTTAGCTGTGTAAATATTCTCGAACAATAGGTTAGGATTTCTTGTTGCCAATAACAACTATTCTGAGAATTTATGTATCTTTATAAATGAAATTAAGCCCTCTCATGACAAACATCACCAACAATGAGACTAAATACGCTAAAGAAATACACCAACATAATTTCTTTCCAAATCATATAAAACGAGATGGGTCCAATCCTGTAGTATTTGTGCTGTAGATAGGTTACCTAACTCCTCTTTGGCCATGTCTCTCCTAGTTTTCCTCACAAATCGTCTCAAATTTTACAAATTCAAGCTTGTTTATTATAATTTTTAAACTAACACATTATGAAACTAAATATTAAATTCTTTTCTAAAGCACGTTGCAGTTCGTTACAGTTATTATAACTACAAAAACTAGAAACAACAAAATAAAAGATTGCCATTTTGCCAAACAAACTCGTTTATCTTATGCAAAGGTTTAAAGACAAACTATTACATAGGAATAATTATTTACTTCAAATTCTTAAACACCCTTAAAACGGAACAAGTTAAATCAAAATATAGAACTAATAGGTATATAAAGTACGAAAATAAAAGATAAAATAAAGCACACAATCTAAAATAAGAATAAATTAGAAATTAAAAGCTTCACTTATCTTGAAAAGGTACACAAAAATAAATATTAAAAGGCTGTTAAAGAAATTTCTACCCTCAAGAAAATAAAAGATTATTGTATTTTTAAAAAGTTAACTTACCACCTTGGGCTAATAAAAATTTACAAAATTTAAACAATATGGAATAACTTTGGTCCCTCAAAATAAAGTAAATATTCAAAATATACTAATTTTTCTAAAAAGGATAAAATTCCAAATTATAAAAAAGATCTGGCATTTATTAATTTAGGTGTTTGGTTTGTGACAGGGTTTGCATTGGTAAAGCTAAACGTTATTTAAAAACCAGAATGAAGGAGCATTTTAGAAATATTAAATGTAAACAGATTGCTAACTCAGCTGGGGTGGATCATTTTTGGTAATTTAATCATGAAATAAATCCAGAGCTTAAATTATTAAAACTATTAAATGGACCTATAGATTTAATGTTTTGGGAAAAGATATTTATTTTAAAAAACAGGAACCACGTTATGAATTTTGAAATACAACAAATAGATTCTATTTATAGGTTTTTGTTTTCAGAGGTTGGCAACAGATACATCTTTTAAGTAGAGGGTCTGTAGCTATGGTAACTGGTTTAAATAAAGCTTTGAAAATGTGATGAAGGCACCTTGAAGCTAATCAGCAGCACTTAAAGAACTTGCAGCACTTGCTATGATAAGTGAAGCTTTTAGTTTCCAATTTATTCTTATTTTAGATTCGTTTGATTCACTGTGAATAGCTTCAACTTTTCTTTGATTTAAAGCACTCAAATTGTTTTTAAAAGTATATAGAGACAATATTAATAACAGATTTGACCACAAAAAGTGCAAGTTATACAGAAATGTTGATTTGAATGAAACTGGGACTGAAAATATTTTAGGACTAATTCAGTGCCTAAAACAGCATTTTGAAATACCTATCTAAATCTAGCAGCATACCTTTACATTACAAAAAAGAAATTTTCCTTGATTTTCTTTAAAACTCATTTTCAATGTGGGCAAAGTTACTTTTAAAACTTTCAACCTTTTCAGTGCACATTACAAATAACGAACTTAACTTATCGTTAGGCTCCAGTCTGGGAATTGAAGATTGGGAAAAGTGCTTGGTAAAAAGTATGTTAAAATAATTTTTTCCTGTCTTATTTTTCATACCTCAAATTAAAAAACTGGCGTTCTGAGCAAATGCCTAGTTGGCGCGCTTGTAAATTGTGCATGATCACCAAAGCTCATCAGTTCACTTCTGTACACAGCTGTGGAGCAATTGGATGAAGCCTGAGCTTGTTCTTCCGGCCTGCAAGAAGTCGCTCTCGGCTCTTGGATTGGAATATGTGGACCTGTATCTCATTCACTGGCCTATTGCCTATAAGGTAACTATCACAACAGTTTCTTCCTTTTTTCTTTTGCTCATGTTGGGATTCTTACTGTATCTTAATCTGAAATACAGAATGTTTATAAAGTGGACCATTTCAAACCTATAGGCATTCTAGCGAACGTACAACACACATTTACTGGGGAGAAGCGACCAGTCCTTCACACTCATTGTCAATAGTTTGTACATTGATGGAGATTTTGGATAAAAACGATTTTTTCTTGTATGTATGATATTGATCTACATAGTTTGTAGAATATGCCCATATAAGGTTTATCCGCGTTTGCAGCATTTAAGTGAGGAATATAAAGTTTAAGTATATTAGAAAAGCACCAAATTATCTTATTTTGTCATTTACTGTAACTTTTTTTTTTAAAAGTTTAAGTGCACTTTTCTAAAAAGTTATAATAGAGAGAGAGAGAGAGGGGGGAGATGAGATTCTTTTTGTGCATGTGCAACATAGCCGGTGAAGTTTTTTATGCTACACTAGCATGAAATTCCTTTAAAAATTATACCTACATAGCTAAAAAATAAAAAAAAAGTAAAGATAACACAATTATTTAGCTTTTGAATGTGTATTATTGGTTAAAATGTTATAATATTTTATCAGCTATATAAATAGCAGGTTTGTTAGGTGACTACAATGACAACTAGCGGTGAATCCTGAAAGAATCCTAACGGAATGAATGGTGAAATTAAGTGATTAATGTAACAAAATGGAGAGACAGGAAATTTGGAGGACATGGAAACCCTTCCATTTGCCTGGCAATTCGGGGACACCTAAAAAGAAGGTGTCAGGAATGTCGGCCTTGGGGATCAAATCTGCGACCTCCTGAATGAGGGCCACAGACTTAAAGTGGCTACAAAATCTGAAGCATCCTCTTGGTCACACACACATTATATGTTTTTTCCAAAAAGTTTAACTTAGTGGCTTGGGAGTGCAGAATCTCAAATGAAGGGTCCAGTAAAAGAAAGAGATAGGTCCATTTTTTGTTTTATGAGTTTTCACCAGTATATGAAAATATGGAATAACCCAATTATTTTCTAGTGGGAAAAATCAAACTCAGTCATAAATGAATTTTGAAGAAAATTTGTATGGGAAAGAAAGAGCTCAGTCCACATGAAACAGGGAAATAAAAGACTCAGTTCATTAAATTGTTTACAGTAGAGAGAAGATTTGACACTATGAAAGTAACAGGACTTCTAAACCAGAAAGCTCACACACAAGTTCCAAAAGACTGGATAGAGGTGCTCATATCAGCTCAGTCAAACCCTTCACCATTGAAGCTGTTGAAGCAACATCCAAAAATTAATGTTCGCCAATGAACAGCATTCAAGAAGCCCTTCTACAAGCAGAAAAGTGTCCCTTTGCTATAGGTTGTGAGGTGAGACATGAATAATTCTTGTACATAGGGGAAGCTGCTTTCCTTCCCTCCCTCTCTGCAATGGCTGAGAGGGGCAATAGACGCATCAGTTTTTCATGAACAAATAAACACCACAACAGCGTGAAATGAAACAATTGCAATTCACAGAAAGGTAATTGTTAACACATAGCCTTAGTTATAGCCAAATCACTTTGTTATAATGCTAATTTTTATGCATATATAATGCCATTTGCAGTATGCACTAAAGCTATGCTAGCGAACTTCACTCCTTCGTGGATAGAAACGTTATGACTTCTGTGCATACATGTTTGTGCAACTTCCCCCAACATCAGCCTTTCAGGTGAAGAGTTGCCACTGCGCAGCTGGGGAATTGCTCTTGTCTTGCCTCGCGACCTATACCTGTCCAATTAGAGAACTCGTCATAGATAGAACTCACCCAAGACTTGCCTAATTCACGATAACTGCTCCTTTGAAATTGGCTTATCCAGCTGAAGTGTCCAATGAGCTAGAGTTTCATTTATCTGAGTTTTCTCATGTGAATGAGATGGTAAAATGACCTCCAAACCTTCTCTACTTTTACTGCGATATAGTTTAAAATAAAGTTCTGTTTTATTCCATTTTATATTTTTAGACCTGCTACCCATTTCTCGTGAAAAATACCAGGACCTGCAGATTTGGAAAACATTCTGTGGGTCAGAAGCACAAGAAATTCTGACAGTGTTCCTATTACTTGAAGTTCTCAGAGTGCTTTAAATTAATGGACTCAGCCCTTTCATAGAATGAGTTACTCTTGTCAACTTGTTAACATGTAGATCAAAGATTTGAATAATTATGCATGATATTATCAATATTTTGAGGCGATATTTCTATGTAAGCCCTCTAAAATAATCTAATACAAAAGTATAAAGGTGGCAGGAAGGCCTCCTAAACTTAGGAGTTGTAAGTATAGTTGGTAAAATGAAGATTCAATTGTCTTCTTTTCATGGCTTGGGTAGGCATCACAGAAATTTAGTAATCTGCACGTAATCTGTCGGTATAAAGTGTTTTTCAGACGAACATTTATGGTGGTGGAAGAGTGCAAAATAACGATGTACAGAATAAGTGTGTTTTGTGCGAAGCGGCACGAAATAGAGAGAAGAATATGAACTTATGAAAATGTATAATCCATGTTTGTGGAATTCTGGACCCCGTAGCGTGATTCAAAAGGATGCCAAGCCATGAGATTATGTAATTTTATGTTTATACATTGAATTTACAGAGTCAAATAAAAACAAACACTTTAATGTGGTTCTATAGAAGTGATTAATTTAATTATTCCTTGACCCGTACCGCACCCAAGATACTAATGATGGACGAAAAGTTATTCAGTTATTCAGCTGATCTAGCTCAGCTGAAACTAACCATGCCTTCCCTTACCATATCGTAGATGGCACCCAACTCTCCTTTTTAATCGTTACAATTTACAGAATATTGCTTGAGATTTTGAAATTTTGCAAAGTAAGTGTAAATGTTACAGAAATATAAGACCATGAAAAGATTTAAATAGAAACATTGATGTCCTGCAAAATTTATAAAACTGGACTTAGGGTTTCTGTATTATGTGAAAACTATGTTCTTTTACGTTAATAGATAATTATGGGAGCAAAGAGGAGCTACAAAAGTTTAAAATGTCACCCTATCTAAAACCTACTCGACCATTCCTATCGATAATCGTTTCATCGCCAAAGGCTACTTATACGCTATGCAGCATTTCCAGAACTTTGAACACTGTCGGGGAGAGGTTAAGGAGGTCAGACATTCTGTCGACGTTTCACAGTCTTTGTCTGAATATGTCTTTTTCATCCGTTATGATTACATAAATATGTTCATGAACTTTTGACCTTCCAACGATAAGAATACGTTATCTATATAAACATATTTTTGCTGATTATCTTACAACCTAAGAATAACTTCAACATTTGGCATCCGTACAGTACAGCAACATACAAAACGTAAAAACCTGAATATTCGGTTTCATTATTTCTACTTTATGACCAGGATTTAGTTAATAATGGGTTTCTTCCATAAGGAAACAGGCCCGTCCTCAATTAAATATATCATTCCATCCTGTTCTCAGTCTTCTACTTGGCGACATCCTCTAGGATGTAATTTCACCAACAAATATAATAAATATTTAGAGATTGAACTTCACTTATCTTTGGTCAGTTGTGAATACTTCACTTACTACCCTGGGGTTAATAAAATACTTATTTATACAATTTTTTATAGAACATGGCATAATTCTGGTGGCTCAAAGTAAATATACCTACTATAAAACATTTGTGATCAATGCTTCACGGGTGATCATTTTTAGTCCTGAAGATGGCCATGGAGTATACAATGGCTGAAAGCTCGACCTTCTTAAATTTAACACGGCTGATCACCCGTGAAGCATTGATCACTAACGTTCGCCGTGAAAGCTTCAAATCTTACATTATAAAACATTTCCTAAGTTTTTCTAAGAAGGATAACATTTAAATTATAAAAAAAATTTGATGAAATATCTGACATTATCTGAAGTTTGACGATTTTATCCCTACAACTTCTAGACTTACGCTAGATATGCTGGATACTAAAGGGTGATCCAAGACTCCAAACCGGCTGTGCTGTGTTTTGCCTGTATGCATCTTCGGCGCTCATAGCCGACTATTGCTGTCATAGAACAACGCGGATGAAACCATACATGTTTAAAACTACTTTTAAAGGCTTTACTTACCAATGTTATTAAAGGAGAAGCTGAAACTGTCCACCGTCGTTGTCCACACATTTTTGACACCTCTTTAGGAAACTATCCATCACTTGCTGTAGTTCATATTGAGAAACGCTGACAATTTCCTGGCAGATATTTTGTTTTAATTCTTCCAGGATGTGTGGGTTTGTCTTATATACTTTACGCTTTATGTTATCCCAGATATAGAAATCACAGATCACCTGGAAGTCTTTTTGCAAATCGCATTTTCACTTGGCCAGCTGATTGAGTTAACACATGCAAATCATAAATAAATGCACGCTGCACACTAGGAAACAAATGCTGAGCCATAATACACTTTGTGACTAAGTACAGGACAAAATAATAAAGCACACTGGTAATAACTCAATCACACGGTAGTGTGTCAGCTCAATACTGCACTTTCAGAGCTGTTTGGATTGAGACAGAGTTAGCATTTGTAAAACCAAAAGTCATTTGGAAACCCGAATAAAAGAGCATTTGATCATTTAATCATGACATAAATCAACAGTTTAAATTATTGAAACAACTAAATGAAGTTATAGATTTAATGGTTTAGAAAGATATATTTATTTTTAGAGGATAAGGATTACGTAATGAATTCTGAAACGCTGCCGATTGATTCTGTCAACAGACCGAGTGGGATGGTTCAGGCAGTAACCATGTGGTCCGCATTCAGGAGGTCCCGGGTTCAATTCCCGTGGCCGACCTGTGGTTTTTTTGGGGTCACCCAAGTAACAGGTTGGCCTGCCCTTGCTGTGATTAGTTGCTGATTAGTGTAGCTGTGCCTTAGGAGCAATGGCCTGTCAGTCGGTTCATTCAAGAGAAACATAATATCTCGCAAATAGCACTTTTGAGGGATATCACGGTTGTTTTGTTTGTATTTTGTATTAGAATAGCTGTAAGGAATGTTGGAGGTAAATGACATGACACGCATGAAGGGGTAATAGGGGTAATAGCATTGCAACTGTTTCCCATCTTTCTCAGGAAGTATTTGTACACGTTATACACCATTTCCCTGGCTTGATTGTGAATAACGCAACATTTTCTTGCTTTGCCATCGTCGGCACTCTTAATGAACTTACTATCATGCAATGGGGTGGACTTACTGCTCGAAATTAGTTAATCCCACTGTTAAACTTAGGCAAGTACTCTCACACGCGCCCTGAAGCATACTACGCCTGATTGGCTAGAAAACACGTCACTGTTGCACCTTTGAATATTCGATTTCTGCGCAACCGCCTTCATTCGTGACGGCGACTATAGTACTTTCAACTGTTTCCATTGTTATCCATTCCATTACATTGTTCAACTGTTATCTTGAATAATTTCAATTAAACTCTTTTAGGAGGGAGAAGAATTTTGGCCCAGAGACAAGGATGGCAACATAATGATGATTGACGTTGACTTTATGGACACGTGGAAGGCCATGGAGGAGCTGGTATGCCTAGGGTTGGTGAAGAGTATTGGTGTCTCCAACTTCAACAGCCAGCAGGTAGAGCGCGTCCTGAAAGAGGCTACTATTAAGCCGGTTGTCAATCAGGTAAGTTCTGATGTCTCAAGAAGTTTATTTCACTTAGCCTATGCTATTCCTTAAGAGCGAAGGTCTCCTACCTGTTGGTATTGTAGCTCAGTAACAACTCATTAGGGGAGATATTCCTAAGGAGCACATTCCACTCATGTCCTTCTAAACATGCAGAATTTTACATTAACACGTTTGAAGACTCTATTGCACTCCTCTGTTTATGTCCATTCTTCATCACACACGTTTTTTAGAAGTTTTTGCTACATTCCTCAGTCTCCTGCACGCCTTGACCACAAATGTCCCATTTTCTGCTTAAAGAAGTCTGCCCATCTGGTCCTCTACCTGTCCAGACATAGGTCCATCTGTTGTTACACGTCCTGCTCATTTCTATTTGAGACGCTCCGCCATGATAACTGCAGCTCCCATGCCCGTTCTTCTCCTGATCTCCTCGCGTATTCTGAGTGTTATGTGCAGTAGTTTCCTTTACATTTTTACTTTCTCTACTGGTAAGTAGAGGAAGTATTGTATTCCACCCAAAAATTCAATCTTGAGATTTCACCAGAAATATATGTTTTGAGATCCCTGAATAAAAAAAAAAATGCATTTTTAGAAAAAGATCCGTGTGTGTGTCAGTCTGTGTCTGTCAGTCTGTGGACAGCATAACTCAAAAACGAAAAGTCGGTTAAAAACCAAAGTTGGTATTTAAGTTTAATGTCTTTCAAGGATGCGACACAAAGATTTTGAAGAAAATCCCCCCACCGCAAACTACCCTCTACATAGACGGCTGTGTATAATTTTTTATTTCCTCAAAAATGACGAAAATACTGTACTTACTCTCTAACATATTTTCATGAGAAATAAAGTGTACATACCGTGGAGTTTCTGGAAATATCTGGTGAAGACTTGATTTTTGTGTAACAATTAATTAGTAAACGTAAGATGTACACAAAATCTTATTAAAGCACAACAAACTGTACAGTCTTTCGAGTTCGTGTTGGCACTCCCCCACTCCTGAAGCATAGATGCCAATAGCAGAGACGTGCGCACTTGCATAATAGGAGAGGTGGGGATTAGCGTATCATTTGCTCTGACTGTGATAACCGCACAATACTTGTTTGCAATACGTAAATATTACACTACTTGTGTATGTGACTGCCTGAGTTCTGATATCACTGCTTGTTCCCCATCACTCCAGTCACTACTCTAATTTCTTCTCTCTTATGCATATGGAAAGTCAGGATGATATGGATGTCAAAGCTCACAGCTTTTATGAATTTTTGTGGACACAATTACTATTCCTAAGATATTCGTTGCTATTGCTTTTAATTTTAAAATAGTTATACTTTCCTCAACTGTTGTTTGTTTGTTTCTTGGTGATGCAAAAGGATAATATTTCAATGCCAACACATAGCAACATGATCTTTAAAAATTTCACTATCGCTTTACCTACAGTATATTCAACAGAATGTGTAAATATATATTGAAGGTTTATCTCGATTAACATTAGCATATGCAGCAGTAACCTTCTGAAACAATGGTATATAGAAGAGTGAGTAGAGAAAGTCCTATAAATGCAATACATTAGTTCCTTAATTGTATTGATATATTATGTTTAAATCTACATATTTAATGAAGTGTGGGAAAGCAGAGCATTACTCTGCTGTAGTGCAACATAAATAAATGAAAGTCTGTTATAAACATAAATGTGTAATTGTTGAAGGTTGAAGCGCATCCTTACTTCAACCAGAAGAAGCTGATTGCCTTCTGCAGGGACAGGAACGTCGTCGTGACTGCTTACAGCCCCCTGGGTAGCCCTAATGCCATTGCCAGTGCAGGAACAGCTTGTCCGCTGGAGGACCCTAAAATAAAGGAGATAGCGAGCAAACACGGCAAGTCAGAGGCACAGATCGTACTCAGATACTTGGTGAGCCAGTTTTTACTGTTACTTCACTAATGTCATCTAGTTCAATTTTCACTGTTACTTCACTAAGTTTCACTTCACTAACGTAAGTAGGTCAACTTTCACTGTTACTTCCATCAAGTTCTCACTTCACCAGTTAAATCTAATTCAGATTTCACCTTTACTTCATCAGATTATCACTGTAATTTCACCAATATGATCTATTTCAACTTTCATGACGAAGTTCACACTGTCATTTGACGAATGTATTCCAGTAAAATTTATCCTGTTACTTCACCAAGTTCTCATTGACATTAGTAGTAAGGTCCCTTGGTGAACACTTGAGCGGAACCTCGGTGGACGTTTTCTGCTAGGGGTAAAATGGCGCTAGTGTCGTCCTATAGAAATATCTGCAGAGGACTGCACATTGCTACCCGCAGAGGTGTGCCTTTTGTAGTTTTATTGAATAAAGTATATACATACATGATATCAATGTTTATGTAATTTTAAACATGGTACGTAATATAAGATGAGTAGGACAAATATGGAAGTTTTTCTTTAAGGTTGCCAGAGTTTCGCTTTGAACTGTTGCAGAAGTTATTGTGGATGTTTGTTGGAATGTAGAGTGGAACAATGAAAGTAGGTGAATTTTTGGAAAGAAGAACCTTGAGTTGATGGAGAGGTGGTACACTGCACTGCATACATTTGGAGATACTTTGGGAGTTTGGAAGCAAATGCGCCAGCACAACATTGGCCATGAGGTGACGGTTTTGATGTCACCAAATCTTGAGTGGGGGTACTGGTGAAACCATTCCTGTTGATAAAAGCCGTCATTCTCGGAAACACAACCCGATACCGAAAAGTGAATAGCAGATATAAAGTTGTTCCTAGAAAACAGAAGAAAAACAAGTTCATAAAGAAATTTTAAAAAGTGGGGGGAAAAAAGGAAAGGTAATGCGAGACATACCTATGTCAGTGCAAGCTGACGACCCATGGTTGCATAAGAGGAACTTCTTGCAATGACAGTAAGTGTTTTCTGAGTCCGTTGATGTTAGGGATGAACTCTGCATAGTCTGGAACGACGCCGAGTTGAGCTCATGGATGGTAGTATTGTCAGGGTCAATGCAGGCTGTATATAGGAACACTCCCCTACCGTTTTGCAGCTTGAGGACCGTTCTTCATATGCAAACTGTGAGACAGCTCTGGCTCTATTCACCAGGTAAGGTAAGGGGCGTTGAAGATCCTTCATGCCAATAATGAGCGCGGTCCATGAGATCCTGGAGCACCCTGTGGGGCATGCTGATGAAGAGAAAGTGATACTGGTGAGGGAACACCACAATGTATGGAACTCTGGGGTAGAGGAAACGATGATGAATGGTAAGAATGAGTAGAGGAAATCTTGGAGAGGAGAATATCAGCTTTAGAGGAAATTAGGAAACAGGATTAGACTTGTGGACGTCATAGAGGGTTTTGAGATGCATCCATTCGGACTCACAGATTGCAAAGAGTACTAAGATAAGTGAAGCTTTTAGTATCTAAATCTGTTTTTATTTTAGATTCTGTTGCGTCACTGTTAACCGCTTCAGTTTTTCACTGCACTTCCTTAGCTTTCCAAACTTTTTACGTGTAAATGAACATCCTACACTTTTGATTGTTAATTTCCAATTCAGAGATATTTCCAACACCTTTGTTCCTACTTTGTGGGTTCTTGTTCCCAACAATTTCTCACAATTGTACCAGATGCCAAGTTTGTTTACACAACTTAGCCTTAACCCTAGTTGAACTTTCGGTGTTCTTTCTTTTCTTATCGAGTCTTGTGATGATGATTATTATAACGATAATAATGAACCATTTGTACTCAATGTTACTGTAGGTTTACATTTCTCTACATGTTTTCCATATTGTAAGGACAATTTGTGGGTTAATTTGCACGTATCCTCTTGCACTTGCTTTTTCTACATTCCTTTCACGTTTTTTTCCACTGGTTAGCATTTTGATAACTCCCAATTATACTAACTTTGTCATTGTGCCATATTTACTAACTTAGTCGTGTACCAGTTTCAGGTGTAAACCCTTTCCTCTAGCTCTTACACATCTTTCCTATTCTGCTATGCCACTTTGGTACCTGTGTGAGCCTTACTTTCCTTTGTGAGGTGATGGTAAACCGCTTTTTTGTGTATCTGTTTCAATATTCTTTAACTCTTTGTTACCTTTCTTTATGTATTTATCCCTCCCTTTCTCCCCCTCTCCGCATTACTATTCATCTTACTTTTATTTTAGATGCACCTGACATACTCCCAAACTGAAGTTGTTTACTGGGTCCTGCTTGTGGACTTGGACCACAAGCCTGAAAATCAGTTGGATGGAGATGTATTTGTCCTTACTTGCAAGCATATCACACCGACAAGCAGGAGACGGTAGTAATCAGCACTGGTCATAAGATCAACGTGCCAGAGAGTGATGTCCTTGCCAGAGTCAAGTGCTGAAAGGGTTGGTATTGTTAAATCACCCCATTAGTTCACGGACTGAGTAAAAGTTTCAAAAATACTGCACCCGAGAAGTACTTAAAGATGACCTGGCTGTATAGCTTCTCCGTAGTTAGAACAACCAGTGACACATTTATTCTTACAGGTATGCAATGTGCAATTTCAGTATTTTTATTGTTTTAAGTATTATATTCAGGAGTAGTAGTTAGATATAGTTCCCAGTTTTGTTTCTTTCCCTACTCCACCTATCTCTATATCTTTTTACATTGTTCTCCCTCTATTCCATTATATACGCATCTATAACTTTACATTGTTCTTTTCTCTATTCGTTTGTAAATAAATCTGTTCTTCCTTCTTATCTTTTTGTGCTTATTTTGTACGATATCCAAACTCATCTTCTTCGCCTACTTCTGCTCATCTTCTCGTTCCCTTTCTGGTTTACTGTACCTTGCTTCATAGTTTTCAAACTGTACTTCCTTGTCTTCCTTTCCCAGTTTAGCTCTCAACTGCTTGAATTTCGTCTTTATTTTTACTTTTTCTACTGGTAAGTAGAGGAAGTGTATACCACCCAAAAATTGCATGTCGAGATTTTACCGGAAATATATGTTTTGAGACTCTCTAAATCCAAAAAAAGCATTTTTATAAAAACATCTGCGCAAGCTTGTGTGTGTGTGTGTATGTTAGTCAGTCTGTCTGTGGACAGCATAACTCAAAAACGAAAAGTCAGTTAAAAACCAAAGTTGGTATTTAAGTTTAATGTCTTTTAAGGATACAACACCAAGATTTTGAAGAAAATAGCCCCACCCTAAACTACCCTTTACATGGAAAATTTTGATTTTCTTGAAAATGGCTCCAACGATTTTGATTAAAATGCCATATGTTTGAGATATTTTTATGACAAATGAAATATATATTCTGAATTTTCTGGCTATAGCCTATGCGGTCCTGTTTACTCTGGAGGACTTTTGAATAACTCGTAAACTGTAAGAGATAGACAAAATCTTACTGTATAAAAAATGTTATTGTTAGCTAATGCTGGATTTCTGACAATGAAGTCATTAATCCTCCTGCTCTCCAATATTTTTCACTGATGGATGGGGCACTAGAAGTGGCCAGGCATATTTGAAGGTGGTCTCGATCCATTTCCTCTTGCAGATCAGTATAAAAAATGTAGATCTTGTTAAAACACACAATTTATGCCCAAATAATTGTTTTTGTAGAGTGAACCATTTCGGAGATATTCCTTGATATTTGTGTCAGTTTTGGAAAACTTAAAACTTTCATGACATAGAATATCGTTGTTCATTTTTTTATATGTTAAGCATGCAAAGAGAATGGGATCTCAAAGCTTTAAAATATTTGACTATCGCTCAAAGCCTACTGTACTCTAATATTCTCCTTGCACCTACAAGGAAATAAGCAATAAGATAAGAGGTAGAACTGGAACTTAAAAATTCAATGCCACAACTGGGATTTGAACCACAGACCTTCCGCTTGCTGGGCGGACGCTCTAACCACTGAGCTATTGTGACAAACTGCCAGAATGGCATTAAATTCTCAAGCCAGTTCGTATTTCTCCTGGTAAACCACAAAGGCAGTCTCACATCAGAAACAATTACCCCAATGGTGACTTACTATTGTAAGTACTTTATATCCCAGGATTAAATAACCTTCACATGGTAATTATTATTTATTTATGCCAACAAACTTACTGTTGGTGTTTTTAAACACACAAGCCGTGTGTGGGCAAAGTTTAAGAGGTAGAACTGGAACTTAAAAATTCAATGCCACAACTGTGGTTCAAATCCCAGTTGTGGCATTGAATTTGGTGTTTAAAAACACCAACAGTAAGTTTGTTGGCATAAATAAATAATAATTACCATGTGAAGGTTATTTAATCCTGGGATACAAAGTACTTACAATAGTAAGTCACCATTGGGGTAATTGTTTCTGATGTGAGACTGCCTTTGTGGTTTACCAGGAGAAATACGAACTGGCTTGAGAATTTAATGCCATTCTGGCAGTTTGTCACAATAGCTCAGTGGTTAGAGCGTCCGCCCAGCAAGCGGAAGGTCTGTGGTTCAAATCCCAGTTGTGGCATTGAATTTTTAAGTTCCAGTTCTACCTCTTAAACTTTGCCCACACACGGCTTGTGTGTTTAAAAACACCAACAGTAAGTTTGTTGGCATAAATAAATAATAATAAACAATAAGATAATTTGTACAAATATTTATCTCAACTAACACGAAGAAGATATAGGAATAAGAGTTTGTAAGAATGGTTAGTACAAGAGTAGAGAAAGTCATGTGAGTACAGCACATCACATTTTTTTGTTCTAGTCTCCCTTAATCCTTTCTACCAAGTCTTGTTGTCTTGTTGCAGTTCCCCTCTTCTCTATTTGTGCTTATATTCTTTCCAATGTTTGTTCTACTTCATTTGACTTTGCTTCACTCAATTCCTTATGCTTTGTCGTTATATCCAGTTCTCCGTTCAACATTTTTACCTTATTGTCACATTCTTTCCTCAGTCTTTTGTTTTGTTCTACTTTACTTATAATCTTTTTACACTTATCCGCTGCTAACTTCCTGAAACTAGTTACAGATTCTAAAGTAAGAACAAATTAGAAACTAAAAACTTCACTTATCTTAGTATTATTTGCTGCTGACCCTGGGTTTCAAGCTATGTCCAGCTCATTCTCAAAGCCAGGGTTTCCCAAACGAGCTAAAAAATGCTAAAGTTAAACCCATTTATAAAAAAGGTAACAAAGGAAAGGTAGAGAACTATAGGCCGATCTCAATAATCTCTACCTTTGCAAAGATCTTTGAACAAATTATGTACAAAAGAGTAGTAAGCTTTTTGGATAAATTTAAAGTAATAAATGACAATCAAAATGGTTTCCGAAGAAATAAGTCAACAAATTCGGCTCTAATAAATTTTATTGAAAAAGTGTATGAAACGTTAGCCAACAAACAGTTAGGAATAGGCATTTTCTTGGACCTTACGAAAGCCTTTGATTTGGTTGACCACAAACTGCTATTAGCAAAATTATCTATGTATGGAATAAGAGGATTAGCTTTAAATTGGTTCAAGTCGTATCTTTATAATAGGAAACAATCAATAGAGATTGAATATTATGATAGTATATCTACCGAAGTCAAAACTCAACTTTCAAGTACTGCTACAATGAAATATGGAGTACCTCAAGGATCTGTTCTTGGGCCTCTTTTATTTATATTATATATAAATGACTTAGCAGATAAAGTAAATAATATGACAAATATTAGCATAACACTTTTTGCAGATGATACAAGTATTTTTATCAAAGGGGACAATAAGGAAGGGTCGACTGTACACATTGAAAAGAGTTTGCAATGTATTCTAAATTGGTTCAGTAAAAATATGTTAATTCTAAGTGAAGAGAAAACAGCAGCTCTAAGCTTCTTTAACAAAATGAGTAAAAGTCAAATGTGCCCAAAACTAACTCTGGGACATACCCAAATAAATTATGTAAACTATACCAAATTTTTGGGACTAATTGTAGATGAAAATATAAGTTGGGAAATACACATAGATACATTGGCAAAAAAGCTCAGTAAAATGTGTTACTTAATTAGAACAATCAAATGCATGTCTAGCTCAAAGATTCTTAGAGCAGTTTACTTTGCATATATTCATAGTTTATTGGTATACGGTGTGATTTTTTGGGGTAATTCTAAAAACAGTATAAAAGTATTCAGAATACAGAAGAAAATAATTCGAACCATGGCGAATCTCTCAAGCACAACTAGTTGTAAACCTTATTTTAAAAAATTAAATATATTACCATTGCCAAGTATATACATATATGAAACTCTTGTCTATATGAAGTCTAGCTTAAGTTCATTTAAAACAAATTCAGAAATTCATATATATAACACAAGAACTAAGCATAATTTATTTGTAAATTCACACAGAACTAAAGTTTATGAAAATAGTTTCACATATGCTGGCTTACATCTATACAACAAGCTACCTGAATACATAAAAAGTATTGAATCACAGCAAAAATTTAAGAGAGTGTTGTTAAAATTCTTAAAAGACTCCAGCTTCTATAGTGTAAAGGAATTTTTAAATTTGGAAATACTGTAATTACCTACCTTAAATTGTAAATATTTCTTGTTACTTATCCGATGACATGTATATGTTTAAATGGATGTAAATAAATAAATAAAATAACCTCAATTTGTGTGCATGCATGTGTGCATGTGTGTGTGTTTGTGTTTGTGTATGTGAAGATTTTGAAGATATTGCATTATGTTACTCTGTGTTTATGTATATTTTTTAAAGTTTGATGCATATTTCGTAGATCCAACATGGCACTGTACCTATCCCGAAATCCTCCAACAAGAAACGACTGCAGGAGAATTTTGACCTCTTCAGCTTCGAACTGAGTCCACAGGAAGTTGCAGAGATTGATGCCCTAGACAGGAATCTGAGAATATGCAACTTTGCAGAGTAAGTGGCTTAATGTGAGCCAATTTAGATATTTAGAGAACATTTAACATTGCTAGCAATGTTTAAGAGGTAGAACTGGAACTTAAAAATTCAATGCCACAACTGGGATTTGAACCACAGACCTTCCAGTTCTACCTCTTAAACTTTGCCCACACACGGCTTGTGTGTTTAAAAACACCAACAGTAAGTTTGTTGGCATAAATAAATAATTGCTAGCAATATTTAGAAATATGTTACATCTACTGCCACTCTAGGTTGTAGACTTAAAGTAAATTTGTTTCTTTTTTTAATATACTTTAATTTTTATTTCCATTCTATCCATTTTGTGTATAGTTCTTATTGCTTGTTTTACTTAGTGCACAATTAATTGGCTGTCTTGATCTAGGTTAGCAAAATGAATTACATTGCAAACTAAATATCACATAGGGAAAGGGTTCATTTATACGACCACATTGTGTATTAAATTCTTATAACAAAATTTCTGTAATAATACGCCTATATACATAAACTGCAAACCTGGCAAATGTAACATTGGCAGTGACAAGACCTCCTGGCTAAGAGCCAGGTAAAATGACCGGCTGACAATATTTCTCTTTATTCGATGTTGTTATTCAAAACGCGACTTCTTTAGTAGCATAGGGTTCCATATTACTTGTCCTAGATACGTGGCTAACCACCACCGCTTCTCAATTATCTACCGTTATCGATCATAACATATCAATCGTAAGAAATTACGATCGATGCTGGCCATGTTTTCGTTCTTCAATAGCTTCAGAATTGAGGTTACAAAATATAACCTAATTCACATTATACAGGAAATTTACACATATTATGTGGATACAATTTGACATATGAAATATTAACACGAATTTTCTCATTAGCTCATTTGGACATATAATTTCTGACACAGTAGTTTTATTCACCTAGTGATTCTAATAGTTCTTTGTTTTCTTATTTGTGTTTCAGTGGGAAAGGAACAAAGTATTATCCATTTGACCTTGAATACTGAAGTGAATGTCGACAGAGCAGAAGATATGTCTTCAGTAAGTTAATGCCACTGAGTTATTAAGCAGAGAATATGCTCTGGGACCTCAAGAAGGCTGGCATTGACATCAGGTGCAGCAACATAAATCCTTCTTATGGTTACATCAGAGTTTGTTTAAAAAATGAATAGTTTCACAGTTTATAAAGCATGCTCTATTATTGCAAAGTCTTCTACATTTATAATAGATGTTTAAAATCACCTCGGTGATAGTCTTAAGATAAAATCCAGGTACAACTAGGTATAAAGGCATACATGAATTTGGAAGATTTGAATTCTTAGTAAATATTTATATATGCAGTAGCTCTATGTGGTTGGTAAAGAAACATCACATGATTACAGCCTTTTTGTGTTCCTAGCTGGTACTCTTATATTTAATATGTGTTAAAAATTCAAAATTTAGCTTAGTACTAAACTGGCTGAACAGTGTGGAACAAATCTTTATTTTAAAAAATAGAAACCGAGTATTTAATTTCGACATTCCTCAGAGAGACATTTTCAGTAAGTTCATCGAACCGCCACCAGAAGAAACAACAGAAGAAGCATCACCATCTGCACCATCAAGCACCATGGAAACCCAGTGATTGTCCGGTTGATAATGGAGGAAAGTTACCTTCGAAACGCGTCCCGGAGAAATATGTTGTACGTGTTGTTCAGTGTTATTATTTAACTCAACTTTTAAATTAAATTAATTACAACAACACTGTTTTCAAACTTCTATGAAAGAAAGATACATTGAGCTTGTTGGTGTCGTTGACCTCTCGATCCATTTTGTCGTGCATCAGGACCATCTACCCATTCTTGGAGCCTTCTTTTGAAAAGTATTTTGCATGCATTTAATATTTATAATGAGATATGATATCTGATATAACCTAATTATATTCAATTTAAAATTGAGTTAAAGGATAAAACAGTACGGAATAACACTACAATTAATGAAACACAATAATTTTAAGTTTGAGACTATACTGTATTCATTCTTGCTATTGCTAATAGTGGAGACATTTTTGGTGTCATCACTGTTGCTGTTACCCTTTTTGTCACAGTTGCTATTACTGCAGGTGTTTGGTCATTCGCTGATATTGCTATGAAATTCAATCGTCATTTTTGGAGGCTTTGCCATCAATTTTGTTAAACAATGGAGTCAATTGTTTACATACATCTTTAGTGGCTTGTATAAAATTAATATGAAAGAATTGTTAGTCATGTTGTTTTGTAGTTTTTCCATGCACAAAAGTGCACAACATTGTACCCATTATCTTCACACAGAAGAATGTTTTGTGATCTGTACTAAGACACTGATTTAGACAAGGTGCTGTTTTAGAGCTCTTTACTCAAAGGTTTACCTTCTTGCACCATTTTCCACGTATTTCAGGGCTTCAAAGATGAGCTAAGATATAACTGTCTGCAAATCATTGGGTATAGAAGTCTATGCTATATAAGTTTTCCGGAAATAATGTAGTCCGGAGCACCACAGAATTCATAGCACATATCTCGGCCACAGTTTCTTATCTCCAATAATATCTTGCACTTCTTCCCAAATACCAGGCATGCTGAAAATTAGTAGGATAAGGAATAATAAATGAAACAATTTTTCAATCACTATCATCTATTGCAGAACAGGTAAATACATGAATTGGAGCATGTCCTGTTGATCATCCACAACCAGAGCCCACAAAGGGGTTCATAAGCGTGATCATTTGCATTCTGTTACCTCTTGATTATTGAAAATTCACTAATGTGCTTATCAACAAGTTTTCCCTTCATTTTTAAAATAAATGACGATATGCTAGTTGGCCAAAATGAGTTTGCCTAATCGTAAATACGATTAGATATAAATAGAAAGACCACCCTTACTGACCTCCAAGTTTTCGGTACATATAAAAGTGTTAGACTGGTTTTTAGCCAGTATGCTAATTATTGGTATAATTCGAGCAACTGTGCCTCCAGAGCGCAGCATTGTTAATGCCTGTCACACATAAATAATATCCAATCAGCCACCTGGTCGGGCGTAACGTAACACTCACAATGAAAGGGTTCACTAAACTCATAGGTGACCATCCTGCTTTGAAATGCCTCCTCATCCTTGGGATTTAAATACCCTTTACCTAATTTCAGATGGTTCCCAGTCCCTTGTTTAGGCATATATTTCTTCCCCACCTGCAAGTTAGCACCTCCTAATATATTTTTCATGTCATCGCATGTACCATCGGTAACAAAAGGTTCCCCTAACAATATTAAAGATTTGTTTAAAAAGTTTTCGTACGAAAACTCTGATAAACTATTTGCACAAGTAGCATAGCCCGTTATAAAGTGAGAGGCTACACTCTGTGCTATAAAACTCTTTCCGGAGTTGGAGGGTCCAACGAGGAAGAGGCAGTTGACCTTTGGCGTCTCACAATTAAGTACTTTTTTAAGGTCTCTAATAAAATTACTAGGAACAATACTATTTCGAGCAAAAAGCCCGCTAATTGTATCTCTGCTGTAGCTGGTGCCATTTTTAGCACTACTTAATAAATAATCAAATCTATCCTTACGTTCTAGACTAAGTCTACTCTTGATGTACAGCGATATATTTGAATTTATTTGATTCACTAACAAGTGGTGATTGTTACATGAACTCAATACATTTTGCCACTCCTGTGGCGTACAGTAATTGAGCAACGCCGTATAGGACGTTACCCGATATTTTACAATGATATCAAATAAACTTTCTGAACCTTTTCGTTGGCGATCCCCCTCGGACAGTTTGAATATCTCCAGATCCGCTAGCAGCAGGCTCCCGTTCCGGAGAAACGGGGTACACTCTCTTGCGGGAAATCAATTCCAGAAATCTAGTCGACTGCGCCTCCGTATGGTGTGTGCTCAGAGGAACTACCGTGATGTCCTCTTTGTAGTCGCCGAATTTCTCCAAAAAGGTCTCCAGGTGAGTTGAGTATGGTAGTCTAACAACTACAGAGTCCAGACCCCGTCGTTCGAATGATGTGTTTCCAGTTATAAAGATGCCAGTGACAAGTATAAACAAGTCCTCCTGAGATAACTCTGCAAGATTGGGGGACTGAACCAGCCACGTTGAAGGTGTAGTTAAAGCCGACATCGGAGATGCAATGTAAAATTTTGGAAAATGTTCCTCCTTTTATAGTGCACAGTACAATCGCTGGCGGTGCGCCAATACATTTTTGCGACGCTGCAAAATTGCGGTCACTTTTGCGAACTCTGTAATATCCAGCCCGTTTCGCGAACACAAACCATCGCCAACGCGGCCGAATACTAATAAAATTATATATTATATAATTATACATACCAATATATATTAGGTATGAGGGTTTCCTTCCCTTGTTCTGGTATGGCTGGGACAATAGCATCAGGACCAGTGACTTACATAAATCAAATGAGTTTACGAACTGAAGGATTTATTTATATTCAATTAATATTCTTGAAGCTATTCTCCAATCTTCCAGAAATGCTTTCTTTTTAAGATCCGAGACTTGAGGGAAACAGTCATATGTGCATTGTTTGACCACTGAATCAGAGAACTGTGTTAGTATTAACTACTGAGATTTTTCCTTCCTAGTTTTTGTATATGTTCCATCAGGTCACTGTCGAATTATCTGACTCCTCTGCAGGTACGTCATGTCAGAGATGTTATTTATATTTCGACATAGGCCCTCCAAGAGCTTTCTTTGTCGTTCTTAATATTTTCTTCAGACATGATGGTGATTTGTATATATTATATCCACTCACCTGTCTTCTTTGCTTTTTAAACAACTTATGGTATTCAATCCTTATCTTTTCCAGAACAGTGTTTTACAACTTTTGCCCAACCTAGCAGAAACAGTGATATCCAGGCTATTTTCTTAACATGCAGTTATAATGGCCTCCTGAAGCTCTTCTAAGGCTACCACGATATCTCATGTATTTTTATCATGGGTTTCATTGGCTTTTTATAGCCCTTCAATGTGCTTCATGAACTGTTGAGTAACATCTTCAACATCTGTAATTGTCTGCAGTTCTTTCTTTATTAAGGTGTGACCGGAAACTGCACACCAACAGTTGCCCGAGGGAATGTGGTTCCCGTCAAACCCAATATAGGGCTCAAAATCTGCATAACATACCAATTTATGCATACAATTTGGTTTCTCTCTTACTCTAACCATATCGTTTTGTCCTACCATTTCGATTCTAACCTTGCAGACCTCAGGTGCATGGTATTTAAGACATGCATTGCAGAAGTGTCTAACAGCTCTGCTCCTGTCGTTTAGAAATGCATCCAATCTTATCATTAGCTTATATCACCGGTCATTTGTGTAAAACAATGAATATAGTCTTTGGTGGTATCAAAGGAACGAATATAAATTACATTGCCTCTCTTGTTGAACACCTGTAAATTGAATTTCTGCATCCATTCGTGCCATGCCAGAAGCTCCTAAATGTAGACTCCAACCGTGGTGGATGGGTTCCAGTGACCCTATTGAATCCATCGTTGCACAGCCTGATGGCATTGGCGTTTGTTCTGACCAGGGACGTAGGTGTGCCAAAGTGCAATGCATCATAACAGAGTATCAGGAGTAGGCACTACATGTACATCTGGAATGGGTCCATCTGTTGCATCCATCAGTCACATCAGTGCTAATGGTGCTTCTATCTGTAGGGGTAGTGTTGTTGTTGGGCTGGCATGGCATTATTGAAAACCACGAATGATGCATCTTGAGAAACGTCATTCCCAAGTCAGCCGCCGAGGGAAAGTCATCTGGATCCGTTGATTTGGAAAACACTTCGCCGAAGAAGTCTTGTAGCTGTACGTGTTGGAAGTCTAGAATAGTGTCCACCTTTGTGCATGGATGACAATTTCCTCACCATCCTTCAGAAATACCGTTGAGGTATGAATAGTAAGTTTTATTGAAAACTCCTGCTCCAAAAATTGAACAATAAAGTTCACTGCATCGTTGTAATTATCAGTAGTCCAGTAGCGTGCAGCTGGAGTTGCATCGTGAGTCAAAGGTGCCATCTTCGCACCATTTTCTTTATTATGATACACTACTGATGTGTTATTAATTGCTTTGATTTCCATCATTATGTATCTATGGTCTAAGAAAGATGGTTCATCAGATACATGCCACTTCTCAACCATGGTGTTTATGCCTGAAGATCCCAGGGTTACATATTAACTTATCTTACAAACATGGTTTCACATCCTTGCCTTAGTATTACTAGGTCACTTAATGTTACAAAATCTAGTAATGACTCACAACTTTGGTTTATATTGGTGATACCCTTTGCTGCATGGTGGAGGTTGTTACCTTCACCAGTACCTAATTATTTGATATTTAGATGGCTTACAGTATCATTCCAATTCCCCTAGCTCTTTAAAAGTATGGTGGATATTTGGAGGCAAATGGTGGTAGTGCAAATTACCACTTCTTTTATAGCTCTTTCAGTATACTAACTCTTAACGCTGTTAAGTCTCTATGACAGTACACCCCAGATTAGCTTGCTATACTTGTACTGATTGGTCTTCTGTCAGTTTTAATCTGGTTCTTCTTCCAGAACAGCATTTGTAGACCTCATAGAACTTGACTGTAGGTTTCTCCAACTGATATCCTATTAGACCGTTGGGTCTTACCACACTTTTCTCTGATCCTTTGGCCTTGAATACTCCAGATCCAGTTTGACTTCCAGCTGGTGATGGAGTGCTGGTATCATATCTGATTCTTTTGCCCTGTTGATGGGTTTTGTGATTCTGAGGGTGTTTCATTTCCTCAGATCCATTTGGTTTCTGTCTTGTATTAATCTTAGTTTTCTCGTTTTTATTGGTTCTCCAGCTGTTTTGGCCTTTTCAATGGCAATATTTCTGCATTGAGTCCCAGAATGCCTTTTCTCCAAGTGAAATCCATTAGCCCTGCAGCCTATGTTTTAATTTTGTAACCTGCAAAGGGTTTGCATGACTAGTTCCCTTCTGCAGATTTTCCTCAACCTCTATCTCTGTGGTCTCTTTTCTTCTTCTTGGGGTTAACCGAATTTTGACTCTCCAAGTTCTTCCACTGCTTCTTTTTCTTTCTTTCGACCTTCCTAGCATTTTTTTTTTTTTTTCATTTCTGAGGAAATGAAATTAAAAGGTTCACAACCATGAAGCTACGTACTTTAGGGTTGCACTCGGGTCACTATGCAGATCGTTTACGCCATTGTTTTATCGCCCTGGTGCAATGAAACCCTCGACAAGATGAATTACCTCCTTTGCTTTACCTCAAACCTTGCTGTTTTTTAGACAAGACTTTGGTGAGGCACCTGAATGTGAGATGAAAAAAGTTTTTACTTACATCTTCTTCAAATTTTGGCACATACAGAGCGTCCACCATGAGCCCATTATGCCCATTATTTTCCCAGTGAAGAAGGTTACAGTACCCGCACAGGGAGATGCACTGATCAAGACTGGGAACCTTGGCATTACCAGCAGTGATTATTAATCTTGTAGGATCTTTAAAATTTGGGTCTACCAAAAGCTTTTAAAGCCGATGTGCAGAACGTCAGCATTAACTGAGCAAGAAGATGGTGATTTGAGTTTTATAATGACTGTCTTGTATGTTGCACTGTGGACTTGTATCTCAGCGGAGAGAAGCTTGAAGCACCCGTCTACCCACTTACCAGCGTGGTGGTGTTGAAGATGAGTTGAGTCCAAACTTTATGTCTCGTGTTGATGGGTTCCGAGAAAAGATCCATTGTGTAGATGCTGTTATTGTTTGTTGTAGAATGACTGGTTACATTTGCTGCATGGTCGTTAAATCTTAATATGCTATGATGACGTCATTTGTATAGCATGGATGTTTTTTCAATACACCTTCTTCAAGGTAACTCTCAGGACAGATGCACTGTGGTGGACATGGTAACACTTTATGCATTGACACTCCCAGCAATTATGCTTACACAGCATATGCAAGCAGGACATCTATGACACTGATGAAAAGAAAGATTTGTGGTGCTATATATATAGGTTAGCAGTGGTATAACAACTAGTTTATTTTGTGCTTCCTTTTTTTTATTCTGTTGCTCTCTCAAAGCTGCATAAGTGTCTAGTTTTACTGTTTGCAAAGTGTTCTTCTCCGTTGTATATTATGTAAAATGTTTCACTATTAATTAGTCCTAATTCTGATGCAGTTAATTTTGCAAAGTGTTGAGGTAGCATTAATTCTCTATCGTCTATTGTGACTATAACTTTTCTACCCCATTTTGTTTTTGTTGCACAAATGTTTTGAATGAGGTAGGGCTTACCTTCGATGAGTTCACTTGCTGATATAGGTTTAGCACCTCCGACTGAGCCAATCCCGATGACATTGAGAAGTGTTTCTAACTCTATGAGGCTGTTGTTGATATTGTTACTAGCCATTGTTTCTTGTTTGCTGTGTAACACAAGATGAAGTGGAATCAGCACTGCGTTTGAAGCAAGCGTTATGTCCAATATATACTCATTATCTTGTGTTCGTGACGCATGTTTGTTTCACATGTAGCTTATATAATAAATACGTCATTGGCATGTTTCATGCGCATGATCATGTGCTAAGTCTAGTTTCATTTTAGCTGGTGCAATAAATATGAGATTAGCACGTTTTGTGCATATGATTATATATTCTTTCTACATCAGTGTGTTGAGTAACAAGCATAATGTCATCACGTGTTTAACGTGTGATCGCATGTTGCTGCTGCTAGCTGACTGCAAAAAGAAACTAATTTCATGATAATCTTTGGGAGTGGCACATAAGATATATTCTGTATACTGAGAATATGACATGGCTTCTTCATCACTTTCTACGTTATGTAAATATTTGTTATAAGCAATAATTAAATTATTAACTTCAACGACTTCTTTTTGCCAATGATAAAAAGGATCTTTGATAATTGGATGGAGTTTAATTACATTTTTCCATTCTTCTTCAACTAAAGATATAGTAATTGAGTCGTCACCTTGACATTGTTTTATTATTAAACTAGGAGTGCCAAATATGTGCTTAACATCTACCTTTCATTCTTTGTTTACATTTATACTTTAACATAAGCTCTTTGCGAGCAGCTCCAAGTTGGGTAAATAATGAGCACAATCATACTTATAAGTTAAATTCATCACATTAAAATATTTCTTTGCTAAACCTTGTGGAAATGTAATATTTGCAAACAATGTATCCTTTTCTACAAAAGTTAATTGTTTAGGTGCTGTATTTAATATTCCATGTATTCTACTATTAACCCTCATCTATAGTATCTCCTCCTACTCGAGACATACATCCTCGAGTCCATTAGAGTCTGATACTTCAGGCTTTAATTCTACCCACTAAATAGTTTCCTCTGGATTTTGATCTGCATAAACAACCTGCAACCTATTAACAAATGCTTCATCATCAGTTTCCGGAGGCTTACAGATATAACTGGCCCTTTAAAACTAATTTTTTTACTAAATCCATTCTTTACATCAACAGAAAACTCCCTATATTCCAACAATCTTTTTATTTGCCAAAAGTTATCCTTAAACAGTTTCAAAAAAAATTCTTCAAAAGCAACAAGTTTATAACCTTCATCAAAGTCCACAAAAATTTTTTTCGTGAAGTTGGTGACTTAAAGTCTAACTATTCACCATAACGTATTGTTTTGTGGATCTAGAAACTGCATTGTGTTATTCCATTATTCGGAGATAGCAACTGCTGTGTGCTCATGAAGTTGCTGGTTTAGAATCTAGCTATTCACCATACCGTGTTGTTTTATGGATCTAGATATTGCAGAATGTTATTCCATTGTTCAAGGATAGCAACTGCTGTGTGCTCGTGAAGTTGCTGGTTTAGAATCTAGCTATTCACCATACCGTGTTGTTTTATGGATCTAGATATCGCAGAATGTTATTCCATTGTTCAAGGATAGCAACTGCTGTGTGCTCGTGAAGTTGCTGGTTTAGAATCTAGCTATTCACCATACCATGTTGTTTTATGGATCTAGATATTGCAGTGTGTTATTCCATTGTTGGAGGATAGCAACTGCTGTGTGCTCGTGAAGTTGCTGGTTTAGAATCTAGCTATTCACCATACCATGTTGTTTTATGGATCTAGATATTGCAGTGTGTTATTCCATTGTTGGAGGATAGCAACTGCTATGTGCTTGTGAAGTTGCTGGTTTAGAATCTAGCTATTCACCATACCGTGTTGTTTTATGGATCTAGATATTGCAGTGTGTTATTCCATTGTTTGAGGATAGCAACTGCTGTGTGCTTGTGAAGTTGCTGGTTTAGAATCTAGCTATTCACCATACCATGTTGTTTTATGGATCTAGATATAGCAGAATGTTATTCCATTGTTCAAGGATAGCAACTGCTGTGTGCTCGTGAAGTTGCTGGTTTAGAATCTACCTATTCACCATACCATGTTGTTTTATGGATCTAGATATTGCAGAATGTTATTCCATTGTTCAAGGATAGCAACTGCTGTATGCTCGTGAAGTTGCTTCTTTAGAATCTAGCTATTGACCATACCATGTTGTTTTATGGATCTAGATATTCCATTGTTGCCAAGGCAGACTCTGGTTTTGTCCAGCATCCCGCGGGGCACATTTTTTTTTTTATTTATAAGAAATACAATATATAAGTATACACGAAAAACATAAATTTTTATGGTTTTAATATTTTTAAATGTACAATATTTTCAAGTAGTTACAGAATCTTCATTGTACTTGTTGATGCTATCCTTGTGGAGGTAGTGGAGGAAACATAGTTAACGCATTACAATATGTGATTTTAAGCAAGAAAGGATACGTTTTTTATATTTGATTTAAGAAGTTAAATGTTCTTCTTGATATAAAATAATCTTCACAGGCGTCACTTTCTTCACTATCTTCATCGTTGCTGGTGTTGGAGTTTGAACAGGAGGCTGTGGAAATGATATCGTTGGCATTTTTTTCTTCAGTTGAATCGGTGTCAGGTAATTTAGTATTGTTATTGCTGCTGTTGTTGCTGCATTCACTTTCGTTGTCACTGGTGTCTTCACTATTTAATTGGTCAAATATAATATTGCGTAATTGTTCTGATAATTTGCTGGTAAGGCACTTAACTACCATGTGAAAGAAGTTGTTACTTACGTCGTTTTTGAGTTGTGGCACATACAAAGCGCCCACCACGAAATTGCTGCACCCATGGTCTTGACACTGTAACATGTTGATTGAACCTCGGTGTGCAATGCATTGATCAAGAGTCAGAGTTTTTGCGTTTTCTGCAAAGATATTTAATCTTACAGGATCTGTAGCTGTTGTGTTGATTAACACGCTTTTAAATGCAATGTGTAATACATCAGCATTGCTAGACAAAGAATTTGGTTGCTTGTAGTTTTATAACTACAGTTTTGTGTTTTTGACTATGTGGATGAATTTTCATTGGAGTTAGTTTTAAATTCTGGCGTACATAGTTACCGTGTACATTAACCACATCACTGTTGGAAAACAACTTGAGTCCCACGTCGATAGGTTCTGAAAGTAGATCCATAGTGTTGTGGCTACTGCTGATGGTATTGGAATGGTGCGTTGAGCTGGACGCATTGGAGTTAAATTTACTTCTTTTGTTTATCATGATTACGTCACGAAGATGGCGACAACGTTTTCGTTGTTTTCTTACAGCTGATTCTAGAAGAGGGTCAGGTCCCATACATTGAGCTGGTTCCTAGAAGCATCTTGCACATTTGCATTCCCTTAGATTGTGTTTACACAAATAATGTGGGCAAAACATTTTACGAAGGTAAGAAAAAATATCAACAACTACAACAAATGATGATTTTTGTTTTTTTTATTCTATTGGTTCGAAGCTATAGAGATGTCGAGTTTTCTTATGTCCAAGTACCTCCTCGCCATTATACAGGAGGTACCATCTTTCATTATTAATTTTTCGCAGTTGTTCTGGCGTTGTGGTAGAATGAATTCTCTGTCTTCTATTGTGGCGATAATTTTACGGCCCCACTTAGTTTTGGTAGCGACAATGGATTGTACTACATATCACTTACCTTCTATCAGTTCGCCAGCAGTGATTGGACGTGCTCCGCCAAGTGATGCACTACCTAGATTGTTCAGCAGGATGCACATTTGTTTGTTGCTACTGTTAGTATTGGAAGCCATAACAAAGTTTTTATATGTTGCTGGATGACAGACGAAGATCACTTTGATGCTAACCATTAAAAATACGTAGAATATATACTCTTATCGTATGATGTAAGGATGATAAAGGTCATACAGTATCACAATAAGGGATAAGCATGTGTTGATCATGTTTTGTGTGCGTGATTGCATGCAGCTGCAAGATGATTGTGCAAGAAAAGCTTTATCTCGTGGTGGTCTTTAGGAGTGGCACATAAAATATATTCTGTATATTTAGAATATGACACAAGTTGTGTATTATTTTCCACGTTTTGTAAGTATTTGTTACATGCAATGATTAAATTGTTTACTTCAGTAACTTCTTTTAGACGATGGTAGAATATATCTCTAACTGTTGGATAATGTTTAATTAAAGTTTTCCATTCTTCTTCAATTAAAGATATACTAATGGAGTCATCGTTTTGATATTGTTTTATTATAATGTTAGGAGTGCCAAATACGTGTTTGACTCTAATCTTAATTCTTTGTGTAGGAGCAAGTTCAATTTTACAGCTTCTTTTCTATCAATAAGGGAAATATATGTAATTATATTTTTCCAATCTGACAAATCGTTAAGTACAATTCCATGATCTTCTCCACCTTTGGCGATAGTGATGCATAATTGACAATAGTGAAGAAAATCCTACACTGAGAAACTTCTTTTGTGCATGGTCCAGAAAGTTCACACTGGTTCTAATACCAATTAAAGACGATGAATGTTTAGTTTCCTCCTCTAGTTTTGGTTTCTTTGGGTCTGGTTGTATTATGCTAGAAGATAAAAAAATTGTCAGATCTGGGATTTGAACCCGCATTCTCTTTTCAGAGAATTAGATCTTAAGTCTAACGCCTTAGACCAATCTGACTATACATATTTATCGTTTATACGTATCTTATTTCTGCTGTGGCCATGGTGAACAGACGAAGTACACTACGGTCTGATCTTGGTGTTAATGATCTTAAGTAGTGTCAAGGTACGTTCTAAAACAAATTATTAATGTATAGGTCATAAGGAGTACAGTCTAAGGATAAAACATGTTTTAGTTCGTGAGGTAGACGTGAACCATTTGGCGCAGGATCACAGGGATATGCATTTCTTTTATCTGTGACATGAGTGGAATACTTGACAATATTTTGTACGTTTTTTGAGCACAATTAAGAGTTTGTATCCTATGACAACGATGCATGGAAGATGAGTTATTAAACGATGTTAACGATTCATCGGCAAATCCTAATTCTTCTATGTTAATTACGGTTCTGTCGGTAAGTTTTCGAAGAAATTCTGCTCTTTGTTCTCCTTTAGTAAAAATGACATTAGCATTTCGGTTAAGTATACAGGAAAATTGATTGTAATCAACATCATCATCATCCCATTTTAGACCATGAATTTTCGAACTAATTTTCTTATTGGTGGAAATAATCTTATCAAGTGTTCGCTGAAAGATGGCTTAAAGATCCACGTCTGCACTTCACAATTTTCACTATATATTGAAAGTTCTTTAATTACATATTTGAGTTGTTTATTTACAAGAAAGTTAAAATAAAGAAAACCGGTTCCTGTAGACATGTTTACTTATTCGTTTGCAAATGTAAACTGAAGTACAAATAAGTAAGTCACTTAGCTTATATTAAAGACTTGCAGGTTTGTAGCAACTGCGTGGTTTTTTTCACATTTGTTGCGAAAGCATACATCTTTATAGGTTTTTAAAATAAGATTGTCGTTATATGTATAAGAATAAAATTTACGAACCGGTAAATTACAACAGCTATGTGCAGCATAATCTATGACATAATAACCGCATGTAGAACTGACCGAACTTTGTAATCTTCTAATGTTGCAATTCCAATTACTGACACAAACACGATTGGAAAAGGTTTATGTATCTGTTTAGGTAGTTGATCACATGCAAAGACGCCTAAAAATACGGATTAATGTGAAAATTGTTTGATAAATATTTACGCATTTGTTCGGTATTCATGTCACATAAATTGATGTGTTAACGTTGAATTCTAATACGCGCTGATATTCGAATAAAACAATCATCAAGCTGCTTCTGTTAAAGCGGATGCAAAACTTATGTTTATTGAAACATTTCTGTGATGTAAACCAGAAATATGGGTTTCGTTAGCACTTTGATGAGCTAAAAGCATAGAAGCATAGCTAGCTTTAGTGTGTTGTAAATGCCACTTCAGACCTTCATTATTATCTATGGAGTCAAAAGAACCTGCAATATGTTTTTTCCAAAGCGATGCTTCAAGCCAAGAGTCTTGAGAATCGTGTGAATAGTTTAAAAGTTGTTCTATATAGGTTTTATACGGATAACCAAGTTGTGGTGGAGTAACTGTGACATTATTTAATACTACTTCTATCTGTTGAAAAAGTGAATTTAATGGGTTGTTAACCAGAGTGATTTTATCCGTATCTTTTAAATCTTTACCGTCATGACTTATAATTTTACAACGTAAATATAATTCAATTTGAGAAGCATCGATATATGCTTCGGTGCTACTTTTATAGTGAAAGACATAGGTCCATAAGGCCTAAACCAAAGTACTACGGCCGAAGAAAAACCGTCCATGAATGGCAATAATTGACCTGTTCCTGTTCTTAAATCGATTTGGACAACTTGAAAATCATGTTGAAGAACGGTCACCCAGTTTGATGGTACAAAAGATTTTTCCATTGCTTGATGTTTGTGATCAATATCTACTTCGACTATTTTACTTTCGATAATTTGAGTAAATGTGTTGCTCTCAATTTGAAGTTCAATAATATTACAGTATATAAACATTTCATATGGAAATGACATATACGAATTCATTGGAAATGGAGTGCGTTTATATTTAGTGACGTCTGTTTGAGGTCAATATCCTAACTGTTTGCTTAAATCTGGAGAGAAATATAATGCACGCATCGTATTATCACTAGCTCCGGGTGTAGCCTGTTTACCTTTCAATTTTACTGGCTCGTCTTGAACTTTGATGTCATGTTCAATATATGACGCGTCATTAGAATCACCATTAGATGGATAAATAAGTGCATTTTGAGCGTGCAGAGTATTACTATTAACTGATTCTAATACTTCTACATCATCATGTTTTAGCTATCATTTTTCTTTTCTATTGTTCGTGGATTAACGTGAACAAAACCGGTATCTTTATTATATAAGAAAAAATTGTCAATTTGAGTTTCTGTTTTAATTCTATCATTGATCACTATAATATTACCTGTTATAGTGGTTTCATTTAATATGTATCAAAAATCTATTTCTTGAGATACGGACAGTTCGGGTTTATAAAGCATTCGTGCTTTAATAAAATTTTCACCTTTTGTGATGTTTAAAAAAGAACCTGGGTATCGAATTTTTGTAAGTGCCACTTCCCATTTGCCTCGAAGCACTACATGTTGTGGTAACATGTTCCAAAATTGGGAAGTAGTATTATTTTCGAATATATTCGAAGATCCTTTATTTGTTAAAGTAATAGAAAATGGTTCGGTGCGTATCATGATGGTTTTGTTATTTTAGAATGTTTAATCCAAGAATTAAATTTATTATGATAACCTTTCCACTTTACAAGCACCCCTTTACTAATGCCTTTACTGCGTGTGGCTAAGAGAAGCTGGTTTTGTAAGTCGATTTTTGTATAGATTGTAATATACAGTTAATATGTCGGCGAAGATAGTTTACAAACTTTTTCATAAGCTGTAGAAGATAATTGAGGAACTTCTCGCATAGCCGTTGTTTCTGTAAATGATTCTGGCTTGAATTTCAAACACTATATATATTTATTTTGGCTAAAACAAGCAAAACTTTCACCAGATAAAATACGAGTTCTGTATCGATAATTATAGGGAGTATGTTGCGCACAGTCTAACACTGAATATCCGTGTGGTGTATTAGTCGCCTTGTTAAACGTTTCTAAAATAAATTTTGAATTTCGCAGTTCGAGTTGTTGAAACAGTTTATCTATTTGTAACTTATCTCTGTTGTTTTTAAATGCCACGATATAATTCGAATTTAAAGACATAGCTCAAATTTTTTTTACCTTGAGGAAAAATATTTTATAAAACATACACTACTCCAAAATTTTGTTTAGGAAGATTTGTATCTCTGAGAGCTCATGGATGTAAAGTAGAGAAAATAAACAATAATTAAAAGGAAACCAAACAAATAATTTTGTCACAATATCAATTGCTACTCATTGTTGATTTATCAAAAGTTTGTATTCGTATGTCCTTTAAAAGCAGTGTAATTTCAGTGTTTTACATATTCTGCACTGAACATTGTAGTTTTGTTAACTAATTCGGTTAATATTAATGCTATACGTTTTTGTATTATTTTGTTCTGCCTTATCGACTTGTAGTCAGAATTATTATTAATCTTTGCCAAACATAGGGCTATTGCTCCAGGTATACAAGGACTTACTTGTGTATTAGTTCATCAACTTGTTGTTCAAACATTGCAATGATGTATTAAAATGACATACATAAATATAAATCTGTGTGTGTTTGTCACTTAAAAGAGTATTACAATATTTTTTGAAAGTACATTTTAAGACTAAATTTAGACCTTGTTTTGAGATATGTAAGTATGTAAGCATTGTGGAATGATACGGACTGGTGATTTTATGTTTGAATGCACTGGTAATGTGAGACCAATTCGGAAACTAACCTCCATTGTCACGTAGTGTGGGAAGGCTATTGCTGTGGTTTGAAAGTGGAGGTTAGTTTCCGAATGATCCTTGTAATAGAATGATGATTATTGACTTGTTTGTTTGAGGTAAATGTACAATGACGTGCAAGCTTCCAATGATGTGGCTGGAATGTTAAGTTCTTGCATTAAGTAACTACGTAGAAATGAAATTTTGTGAATGTGTGTCCTATGTCTAACTTTTGACACTATTTACATACTAGTAAACATAGACATATTGTGCAGTGGCACAGGCTGTAAAACCCATGTGCAATGATTTTATGTTTACTTCATGAAACATTGTGATGTTCATTGTAATTATGCATTTTATCAACAAAATTTGAAATTCTGTATACTTTATGCATGTATACTTTTGTGTAATTATATACATTCTATGCTCAAGGCCCACCTTGTCATTCACCAAACTACAGAATGCAAACAAATCTAAGCTGCTCATGGTCTTTGCCTTTGAAGATGGCAATCTAAGAATTGAGCGAAACATTGGGTGTGTATACCTTTACACATAGACCAGGGCTTTCCAGGCTGGAAGCTTTAATCAATTGATCAATTATACCAATGTAAAATAGCGTTGTGTGCTTGTAAGAAATACTTCCTATACCATATTGTGTAAAATTTGTCACATTTTTGTGGCAATGAAACAGCAGTCATTGAAAATAAACAAGAGCTAATAATTTCTGTTATTTCTTATTTCAAGTTTGTCCCCATTACATCATGTATGTAGAAAGAAGTTTCTCCAAGCATACACCTACACTTCCTGACAACCAAAGATTCTTGAACTTTGGCCATTTTAACTTGTATGTCGTTATGCAGTGCAGTGTTGTTGATAGGCATGGATTATTTCAACCCTAACTATTTGAAGGTAAATTAATTTCTTTTGACTTTTATTTTTTAGGATTTTAGGTAATATTTTAGTAATTTTTACAGCATAAATACTTGTATATTTCAAGAGTATTTACTTTTAGTTATGGTGACAAAACGTCAAAATCCAGTACAATTACTTTTCTGTCACTTTATTCTCTTCTAAACTTCTGCACAAAGACACAGTTTTCTTCTCGTCGTTAAAACAGCCTACTCTTTCGTGATATTACAACGGTTTACTTCTCGTAGCCTTGACTCAGTCCTTTCAGTGTCTTTCTTTATTTTTGCTGTCTCTCACACACTAAATCCGACGACAGAATCACTCGACGCTCGTTAAAGCTTCTTCACTTCAACGCGACGTATCTTTCACCATAAGACAACACACACACACACACACACATACACACACACACACAGCTGTCTTACTCACTGACACACTGACCTACCCATGTCTGTAACTATAACTCTCTCTCTGCTGTTTCCTCGCCTCCCTATATTGCGGGGATGGCGTCACACGGATCTTTCGCGAACTTCTTCAAACAGCCGTCGATGACATATCCAGGCTTTTATCGAAGACACTTGAGAAAAACGCTTTTGGTTCTGCCGCTCGATTGTGTTAGTCACGTACACACAAACAGTCGCGAGAGGCAGCCTGACATTGCTCGCCCCTAGAAGTGAAGCAGCTTAGCCCGACAGTTGTTTGTTTTGTGCAGCGCCTGGCATCACATTGTTTTACTGGTTTGTTAAAAACAACAAACAAAAGAGAAGTAAAAGTGCTTATTTGTGGTGCACTTTTGTGAAACATCAGAAAGTAATAATGTTACCAAAATAACAAAGTGTCGGTGGTAAAATCTGTTAGAATATTCTTATTTACAGCAAACGAAAATCTAAACCACACACGTATGTATGTAGTCCACCATAAGAAAAACAAAATTTTCTTGACGATTGCAACAATGAGTCCCCCCAAAAAAGGCTGCTTTCAGGAGCAGAGAATACCTAAATAGATACGATCTAAAAATCCTGATTATAACCGTCAGTGGTTTAAAAGAGGCTCGCCTAGCAAGATGCTTATATATTATGCATCAGTAGTTTAATGCAAAAGTCTTAGATAAACCAATAGATAGTAAACTAATTCTTATTTGTTCTATTATGACGTATGTGGCGGAGGGGGTTACACCTAAATTGAGGTTTTATTCATGGAAGTCCTTAAACTGCTGTGGTTCTCAGCGCCCCATTCTATCTTGGGCGTGAAAGACTACTTAATTTTGCTTAGAGGTCCCTTTATCACACTTGAGTTTCCTTTACGTGTCATAAATCCACAACACGAGATAAAATAGATCATAATCGCATCTGATGTTTCATCGCCCTCCATGTGCTTTAAGTAATAAAGATTGTGATTAAGTATAGTATGTTAATAATCGTTCACTTAAACATAGCTCAATTAATTACCTTGTATCCATTATCATACCATGCAGTTAACAACATTCCTGCGTTGTTTACTGGAGCGTTGCAACGGTCGTGCTAATGTAGTACTGCTAAGTTTAGTTAAGTGTATAGGTCGCGCGTTAGTTCTTGAGGTTGGATGCGAGGCATTAGCACAGAGATGCAAAACGACAATCAGATGTTATGTACGTGGCTCTCATGTTTCTGCGCTGAAGAAGTACAGTAACCGAGAGAGTAAACCATTCCAAACCGACTGCGTGGTGTTTTGTCTGTCCGCGTACTCGGAGCTCGTTGGCATCTGCCGCTATCGTAGAAAGGCACGGATGAAACCATACATTTTCAAAACTGCTTTTAAATGCTTTACTTACCAACTTTATTAAAGGAGATCGTTATTGGAGCTCTGAGAAAACCATTATTGTTCATTAAGTTCCCCTTCATGACGAGAAATTACTATATTGTGCCTCATTAGTGGAGAAAGAGTTATAGGGCCAATTTTTTTAGTCAACAGTTGACGCCCATACATACGTGAATGCAATTTTGTACTTTTTTATAGAACCAACAGACAGGGAGTGTGATTTTGTCTTTGAGGAAATGATGGCAGTTTCTTCAGGGATCCTGAAAGTAAACAGTTGAAGGAAAGACAGGAAGTTTCTCCATGCATTCACGTGGTGTCAAGCGTGGAGTGTTTATGAGAGAATACAAACTTGGGATGGAATGACTAAAGCCAATGATACGAATTAGTGTTCTTTATTATTTAAAACAATGTGACACACTCATCCTATTATTGAGAGCAGGAAGTTTGCCAGGGGTGATGACAGAAAGCCTTGTCCCTTGTCACCAGTATCAATACGTTTCTTGCCGTCACATGCCAGGTACTCTGTGATCTCCCAGTACTCCCGGAATATTTCTCCACACTGCACATTTTTCGCAACAATGCTTTTCTCCTTTGCCCACATGAGAACCTCGCGGAGTGTGCAGTCACATTTCAGCGGATTGCCCTGCAGATGTATCTGTGAAAAGAGTGGCAGGTCCTTGAAGGTTTCGAGGTCGACCTTACTAAGACCATTGTGTCCCAGTTTCAAATACCTAAGATGTTTGTTATTTTTGAAAGCTTCCACAGGGATCTCCTTTAACGAGCAATATGAGGCATCCAGCACCTCCAGGTTAGACATGGTGCTGAAGAAATCGCCAGGTAATGTTGATGGCAGGGTGTTTCCTAACATATTGAACGTCATAACGTATTTGAGTCCAAGGACAGGAGTTGTAAAGCGGATTCTGTTGTTCTGTAGCTGGATTGATCTTATAAGTACACCGAATGATAACGCAGTGGGATCAAACTGTGTGAGACGGTTGTTGCCCAAATGCAGTAGCTGGAGACCGGCCACATCGGCGAATATTCCTGATGGAAGAGTCTTCAACTGGTTGTGGTCCAGATATAGCTCGAAAATATACTTGTCCAGTCCCCTGAAACATTGTAAATTATATATTTTAAAATACCTTACCTTTACACAGCCGAGTGCAAGGAATCGTGCCAATGTAATCGCAATGGTTTATGTTGGTGGGGAAATACTAAAACTGCCCTTGCCACTCTCAGAATCGACTTCTGTCTCCCACCAGAAATACGCGACCTGGAGGAATGTGTTAGGTAAATATTTTTACCGTCCATATCATACTTATCTACACCAGTGATACCTATATCAATGTTGCCAGCTAGTGCTATCGAAAAGTAAGTCAGTGAATGTGTGTGTGAGTGAGTGAGTGAGTGAGTGAGTGAGTGAGTGAGTGTGTGTATGAGGGATAAGGGAGTGGTGTTTAGGAACCCATCGATAACGAGGTCATTTGAGTCCAAAGTTAAAAAACTGATGTGTCGCACTCACATGACTTTCTCTACACTTGTACTAACCATCCTTACAAACTCTTATTCCTGTATCTTCTTCGTGTTGGTTGAGACAAACATTTGCAGAAATTATCTTATTGCTATTTCCGTGTAGGTGCAAGGGGAATGTTAGAATATAGTAGACTTTGAGCGATAGTCAAATCTTTTAAAACTTTGATATCCCATTCTCTTTGCACACTTAACATACAAAAAAATGAACAACGATGTTCCATTTCACGAAAGTTTTAAGTTTTCTGAAACTCACACACATAACAAGGAATATCTCCGAAATGGTTCACTCTACAAGAAAATTTACTCAGACATAAATTGTGTATTTTAACAAGGTCTACGTTTTCTGTACAGTATGATTTGGTCTATATCTAACGGTTTATCAGTTATGCAAAAGTCATCCAGAGTAAATACGACTACAGGGGCTGTAGCCAGAAAATTCAAGATATACCTTTCATTTGTCATTAAAATATCTCGAACATGTGGCATTTTAATCAAAATCGTTAGACATTTTCAAGAAAATCAAGCTTTTCGAAAAAGTTTTCATGTAAAGGGTAGTTTAGGGTGGGGCTATTTTCTTCAAAATCTTCGTGTCGCATCCTTGAAAGACATTAAACTCAAATACCAACTTTGGTTTTTAACCGACTTTTGGTTTTTGAGATATGCTGTCCACAGACTGACAGATACCAGCACACCTCGGGATCTTTTTTAAAAATACTTTTCTTGGATTCAGGGGGCCTCAAAACATATATTTCCGATGAAATCTCGACATCGAATTTTTGGGTGGAATACAATACTTCCTCTACTTTGGCGTAGAGAAAGTAACAAAATGGGAAAACTAAGAAATTTCTAAGCTCCACATATAAAAACCTGAAGGTTAGAGAAGTTAAAAAGCAAAAGCTAAAATGTTAAAATCTTAAACAACTGACAAGCTTCCAGAGTTGAGGAGTCAATATTGAAAGTTAAAACAATTAAAATATTAAGAACTGAAAGGGAGAACATTAGACAGTTAAACGGCCAGAAAGGTAAAACATGCGAATAACAAGCGCTCTTCAGCAAATCACGGACACTTAAGCTCAAGGTGGGGCACCGAGAGCTGTATCCAACATTCTGTTTGATTGTTCGCGATAAGCCAATAAGAGGGTGATGTATCTAGGAACGGTGTGGAAGACAGAGTTGTGTGCCAACATTAAACAGGCAAAACAAAAATGATCGGCCGATTTCCGTGCACTCATTTGTACTCCTTATACTTTTCGTACTTTTGAAAATAAATGACTATTACATGTGGTCTGGTTTATAACAGCAGTGGCCCTGACATGGGAAATGTACCATATTATTAAAGTAGGTCTGAAGACGTGTGATAAAACAAGAGATTGAAATCGGACTTACTTAAAAGCATGGGGGCCAAGTTCCCGGATGTTGTTGTGACTCAGATGTAACTCGGTCATCGCATCAGCGCCGAGGAATGTCTCATCCTGTATTACTTCTATCTGGTTATTGCTAAGGTCCACAACCCTAACCATTTTCAGGTCAGAGAAAGCTCCAGGTTCAACAATCCTGATGCGGTTGTCGGTCACTTCCAAGGACCGCAGACTCTGGAGGCCTCTAAAGACGTGCGCAGGAAGAATTTCAAGTGTTCCGAAGTTCAAAACCAAATCTATCAGGTTATCTAAGAAGTTGAAGGCACCTGGCTCCAAAGTCTTCATTTCATGATATTGGATCCAGAGCTTCTTCAGGGACCCCAAACCTTGTAACAGAGATTTAAGAAGCTTCAGAGTTATCATGAGTAATATTATAAGACGTCTGGGCCAGTCGAACATTTATCATGGAATTATCTCTTACGGTTTACCAGTTATTCAAAAGTCGTCAAGAATAAACAGGTCTATGGGGGCTATAGAAAGGAAAATTCAAAATATATATTTTGTTTGCCATAAAATATGTTAAACATGTGGCATTTTAATCAAAATCCTTAGAACCATTTTCAAGAAAACCAATAATTTCAAAAATATTTTCCTGTGATGCGCAGTTTATGGTGGAAGAATTTTCTTCAAAGTTTTCGTGTCACATTCTTGAAATGTATTAAACTTAAATACAAACTTTGATTTTAACCGACTTTTCGTTTTTAAGTTACGCTGTTCAGAAACACACATATACAGACACAGGCGCCCGCGCGCACGTAACTTTTTCTAAAAATGTTCTTTTCTTATTCAGGGGCCTCAAAACATATATTTCCGGTGAAATCTCGACATAGAATATTTGGGTGAAATAGTGTACGTAGTAGAGAAAGTAAAAATATGTGAAATGTTCAACCACGGACGAACAAAGGCCCATGACATACTTAGGAAAAGCTAATTGTAAGTATGCAAGATTACGTATTATATAGTGACAGAGTATACTTTATAAGTGGTAACCAGTTAGTTCTGTGCTATCCAAAATACCAAGTACTCTAAGAACAGTTATAATTTATGTTAGTAATATTCTTCCATATATACCTTGCTTATAGCTCCAATGTTAACTCGTGTTTTCTTAGCGCTTTTTATATGAGATCATACACACATTCACACTCACAAGCTGAGGGGAGAATAGGGAATTATCTTATCTGCAGAAAATTCCCATACCCAGGCAAGAATCAAAGTCCGACCCCCTACTGAACAATCAGGCCGGGTGGTGTACTGTTTTGTGATCAATATTTTATGTCATTGATTCATGCATACTTATATTCTAAGCATTTATCTTACCTTCGAAGGCACCTTCATGCAAAATCTCTACGTTTTTGTAATCTACTATAACACTGTGCATACCTCGAAACACTCCGGCTTTGATCTCTGTGAAGGAGTTGTAGCCGAGGTCGAGGGAATGTGCTTTATCGAGACCGTCAAATGTTCCAGGATGAAGGACCTTCAGATTGTTGTCGGAAAGATCTATGCTGCCATTGAGTTGAATGAGGTGCTTGAACGTACCAGGTGCGATCTCCTCGAGGACGTTACCAGAGATGGATAGCTTCCTGACCGACTTTAGACCCGAGAAGACTCCGGCTCTCAAAACGGTAAGGCCGTTGTCATTCAGGGATAAAACCTGGAGAGTCTCTCCTAATGGGGACAAGACGCCTTCCCCCAGATGCACAAGTCCGCAATCTCTCAGATTAAGCTCTTTGTTTCCCACCAATCCTCTGAGAGCGTTGACTCCTTCATTACAGAATTGATTTCCACCCATGATGAGGTGCTCCAGAGTATTGAGACCCTAGAACAACAGAATAGTAAACATGAGGAAAAGCGTCCAGGGTGGAGGACATACAATAACACTGCTCTAACTTAATAACTAGCAGATTAAGTTGGTTAATATTTTATTAAAAGAGCTGAAATAGTTTAATAAACCAAGAGACACTATATTGGGTTTAGCGTACGCGAGAATTGCAAAGAATATCGAAAAATGTTAAACCGAACAGCTTCGAAGATTTACCACAGCTATAGTTGTGAAATGTGAAACTATTTCTTATAATATTACATTGTAATAAAGTTAATTTTGGTGGAAACTTGAATAATGATTAACAATAAACAAGCGCTTGTCTTCTTTTATCATCAGCGCATGTAAGTGCTGCCCAACTTAGCTATTATTTTCACAGCATAGTCAATAAAGTTTGGAAAGTGTAGAATTCTACAGCACTAGCGCGCTAAAGGTCGAACACCGGGTTACCGTTGCATTCTGAGCGCTCTTGACACCAGCAGTATCTGTTTGTGGAAACGTGACAACTATGAGCGCAGCACGTCAAAGGAGTTCTCGAGGTTGTTCGAGAGGTGTCCGGCGGCTGGCGTATTTCTAGAAGTTCCAGAAAGGTTCGTGTTACGTCATTCACGCTTTATAAGGAAGAGAGGTACTGGGAGTATGCGGAATCAGTTTTTAGTTTCAGTGTGTAAGTGCGTCAGGTGCGTGTGAACGGTCAATGATGTTCTGTCTTTTGTTATATGATAGTAGAAGTGTTCAACGCGAGGGGCTTATCGGAATATACTAATGGTAGTGACAACATGTTGAGAGAAAAAGATTAGAAAATAAGTTAACCGTGTTATTCTACAACACATTTGAAGGATTTTACTATCGCTCAGTTATTTTTGAAGGCTGCATCTAACGTACTTGTTGGGCTGAAATGGCTTTCGAAATGAAGGAGGGTTTTGGCACATCACTTTCAGTTCCCCAAGAACAGTTCCAACTCTGAACCACTGTATACTAATGTCAAGGGTGTTTGCCAAAACATGAGTGCTATAATATCAAGGACGTAAAAGCTCCTGCGGATGAAAATTAACTCAAAGGAAATGGCATTAAGGTTAGAAATAATGTTACAAATGTAACATAACCTAGCATTTTCCCAAGAAAACGTAAACCCACTGAAAGTTCTCATTATGCGAGCCTTAGGTGTTACTACTGAGCCATTCTTCTTTATTATTAACCAATATTGCATTTACTGGATATGTGTACGTTAGCTAATGTGCCAAAATTGTTGCAAACCTACGTTTAGGTAAAAACAAATTGGAGATTTCGTACATAGCAGAATCGTTAAGCTCACCTTGAACGCTTCAGGTGCGACCTCTGTGATTTCGTTGTTAGCCAGATCAAGGTAGTAGACGTTCTTGGCACCCTGGAAAACATGCGAAGGTATAGAATGTATACGGTTGTTCTCCAGGCTAATTCTGACTCCAGCATATCCCTTCTTCTTGCCTAAACCAGCAAATGCTCCTGGTTCTATGGTGGTTATTTCGTTATCGCCGATGGTAAGATAGGATAGCTGGGACAGGCCTTCAAAGGTTCCCTTCTTCAGTACCGATATGCTATTGCCGTCCAACTCCAAGGAGTTGAGTCTGTCGAGGTTCTTAAAGGTGCCAGGTTCGAGATGTTTTATCGAGTTGTCGGTGAGGTCAAGATGTAACAGTTGCTCCAAGTTCTTGAACACATTTGGTGACACGGTGCGCAGTTCGTTGTTATCCAAGTGGATCTGCTGCAATTCTGTCATATCTGTAACAGAACAGCACTGTTTTGAGACACACGTTGGAGTAAAGTAACATCTGCTATGAGGGTAAACCAAAAAGTAAGAATATCTGGCTTAAACACGTGTAAAAACTTTCGTTGAAAAAATTGACAGTTGCAACATTGAAAGTAGTGTATTTCTTCAAGTAATCACCTCTTACTTAAAAATCTGATATATTTGTCCAGAACCTTTACAGTTCTCGTGTTGTAGTCCGTCCAATAAGTCAAGATGCTCGGAAACAAGTTCTACATGCAGAGAACGAGAAATGCATAGGAAAGAAATATATGACTCATCTACAGTTACACGTCTGTCTTGTACGATCATTCTATTCAATGTATTATTGAAGTCATCCAACCTTCGGTTCTAGTTTGTTCATGTATATTTGTTCGCTCATTGTTTAACATTCCACGCCACTTTCTCACACTTCACCTTCAAAAATACAATGTCTTTCACCTCACACTCAAGAACACTTCGTACACAGTTTATTTTGAACAATCACAGAAGAACTCGTTTCGACTGACACCCAAGCAACACTGAGAGATAGCGATTTGTACAGCGCGAAAGTGCAAATTCTTGTTATTTCCTAGGTAACCCTTTTATGCTCGTAAGCTTGAAAATAAATTTGAAATATAGCTAAAAGCTCCATCGTCTCAAGTCCATCAATACACTCAACACTCAATAATGTAAAATCATCCTAATACAGTACTTGCCTTTGAACAGCTCTGGTCCAAGAGCGACTATATCGTTATTAGAGAGGTCTAGCACAGACACTCTCTCCAGGTTCTTGAAGGCGCCATCATCCAGGTACTTTATCTCGTTGCTCTGGAGGCTGAGGTACTGCAAGTTGGAGAGATCACTAAACGCACCAATTTTCACCTTTTGGATGTGGTTGTCACTTAGGTCCAGAAGTACTAGGTGGTTGAGGCCTCTGAAAGAATTGTCCCTCAATGTCAGCACTTGGTTTAGTTTTCGGACTCCCTACTTTCACATGAGAATAAGGGAATTATGCTTATGTAATAACTTTAACTTGCATACAAGTCAATGTCTGATGAGTAGGGTTTGAACCTTCATTCAGCTATCACGAAATGTGGCAAACGCAAGTTACCTTCCACATGGGCAGAGCATGACGTCATTGCGCACGTACAGTGACAGCACAAGACAACACTGGGTTCCGTGGCTGCCGTGCATGGTGCCACTAGTTGCACACACAGAGTAAAATTCCTCCAGCACGACAGTAAAAATGTTGACGTATTGCTGAAGAATTTAGGAGTGAATAGTTCGCCGTAAATGGTGACAGCACTTATTGTAAATTATGCAAGAACGTTACATGGCCGTCTCAGTGTTGCGATCATGTGACAGACTGCACCCTCCCATTTCCTTTAGTTCATAGTCCACAACTTTTCGTTCCCTGTGTGAAGGTTCGCTCCCTACTTATGACACTATTGTACTCTATCATCAAGTATTCCTCTAATTGTTGAGGCGCCAACATCGTGTTCATATAGAATCACACATTTCCATGTCAGCTCTGAGTTTTAGGAAAGGAGGAAGGTTGATTAGCAGCTCGAAGTAGACGTGGCAGAGAAGCAATGACGCAGAATGGGCAGGTCTGTGATAACGAATGATTTATCAGAACCGAGTCCCAAAACATTCTGAAAGGCTAGTGACCTCAAGGGCAGTAGTTCACACATTGAGGTGTGAAACAAAAGGGAAAGTATATCCGACAGTTGTTCATTTCACCGTGCAGTTGCGACCATATAACATTCTCAATAAGTAAACTATGTGATTGGTTTGTAGAATAACTGTTACATGAAGATTATAAAAACAACTACCACACTTAAGGGGGTACATACTAAAGTACCCATTATCAACAAACACAATGTTGCACAGCATACATTCCAGCCATTCAAGTGACATTTCCGAACTCTCCCACTTTCGTTGCTGAGGCCTGACATTTGTTCAAAGACTAATGCGTGAACATACTAACACGTATGTAACATTAGCTTAGTATTATATTAATAACAGTATTAAATGACTTGTAGAACTACAAGAGAAAGGTAAGCCATATTTTGTACATACCTGAAAGTCTCCGAATCAATTTCCACCAGCTGGTTATCGCTCAAGTCCAGATCGTTGAGAGCAATCAGATACTCGAAAGTCCTCGGTGGGATGGAAGAAACTCCGTTACCATGAAGAATGAGTTTTTTGAGTTGTTCAAGATTCTTGAAGGCCTTGGGGTGAATGGACCCGATGATGTTGTGGGCTAGGCGCAGTTCTTTGAGATCTTTGACATTTTTGAAAGCCTCATCTTCAAGGCAGTTAAAAGAGTTGAAGGACAAGTCGAGGTGTACCAGCTGAGAGGGCAGACCTTCCAGTGACGAGATTCTGTTAAATCGCAGCTCCAGGTATGTGATGTTACTCGGAATATTATTCGGAACCTCCGTCAAACTCGAGTTGAAGCAAGCTACAGCACTCTTGCCCCATATGCATGCAGCAACCCTAGTTTCAGGAAGTGACGCAAGTAACAATACAAGGGCCACAGAAGCCCACCAAAGACAGCTGTTCTTCTTTGATAACCTGCACAGACCAAACTTGGTTAATTACTACAATATTTCTATAAGAACTAAGCTGTTTGAGCTCATACATTTCAAATAAATAATGTTTATGGTGCCACATGCCACGGAAATCATTAATAAATGAAATCAAATAATTGCAAAAAGAAAATTCTGGAAGGAAACCTTCAAGAAGTAGATTATGTTCCCGGCATTTGCCAGTTGTCAGGTTTGTGGAATGAACCTCAGTGAGGAAAAATACTCCTGCCCAGATGTAAACCACAGAACTCCCACTAAAAGGCCCGTGATTAATCTCTAAAGGTTAATATCATTCGCAGTTCAATGTTCTGTGAAAGATTGTTTCTGTATTGGGTACGCTCTATTCAATTGCAAATGAAATAAACTAACAGAGAGAGAGAGAGAGAGAGTGAATGCGTGTGTACTTACATGCTGTTTCCGGATGCACTGCAACACTATCGGACTCGAACTTGAATACATTATATCAGAACTGCCATGACCTCTTCTTTGATAAGCAGATGAAAAAACGGTATAACCCAAACACTCAGCATTTGCACATTCTTCTGGTATCTGTATGCTTTATCCACCTCAACTTATTATTGAACGCAATTCAGTCCTTTTTATACATCTATAATATTCCATTTTTCAAACATATTGCACGTCAATCAAAATCGTTAGAGCCATTTATGAGAAAACCATCATTTTCAAAAAATCTTCCATGTAATGGGTAGTTCAAGGTGGGGGACTTTTCTTCAAAATCTTCGTGCCGTATCTTTGAAGCATATTAAACTTAAATACCAACTTTGGTTTTTAACCGACTTTTCGTGTTTGAGTTATGCTGTTCACAGACTGACACATACACACGGACCTTTTTCTACAAATGCTTCTTTTGGATTCAGGGGACCTCAAAACATATATTTCGCTGAAATCGTGACATCGAATATTTGGGTGGAATATATTACTTCCCCTACTTATTATACGTAGTAGAGAAAGCAAGAATTGCTCTACATAAATTAACACCGGAAACAGCAGCTATACCCGTGAATACTGTTTCCAATGCAAGGAAGGAAACAATGGAAGGCGGAACTGTGGAAACCCTGAAAAAGGTAATGAATTTACCTGCAGTGTTTAGACAAACTGGATGACATTATGAAAAGTATCATATTAGGCTTGAGTCTTTCCTTAAACAATCAGTGCAGCATACAGTAATAATACCTGGCTCGAAGTCCGAGAAAACCCTGAATATGTTCGTCACTAGGAAAGCTTCAAATGATACGTACATTTCATAACATTTCTTCATCCACTTTTACTTTCTCTACTGCTAAGCAGGGGAAGTATTGTATGCCACCCAAAAATTCGATGTCGAGATTTCACCGGAAATATATGTTTTGAGACCCCCTGAATCCCAAAAAAGAATTTTTAGAAAAAGGTCCGTTGCGTGTCTGCCTGTGTGTCTGTCAGTCTGTGGACAGCATAACTCAAAAACGAAAACTCGGTTAAAAACCAAATTTGATATTTAATTTTAACGTCTTTCACGAGGATTTTGAAGAAAATAGCCCCACCCTAAGCTACCCTTTACATGGAACATTTTCATTTTCTTGAAAATGGCTCTAACCATTTTGATTAAAATGTCATATGTTTGAGATATTCTTATGACAAATGAAATGTATATTTTGTATTTTCTGGCTATAGCCCCTGTAGTCGTATTTACTCTGAACCACTTTTCCATAACTGGTAAACCGTTAGAGATAGACCTAATCATATTATACAAAAAAATCTGATGTGTTGTACTCACATGACTTTCTCTACTCTTGTACTAACCATTCTTACAAACTCTTATTCCTATATCTTCTTCGTGTTAGTTGAGATAAATATTTGTACAAATTATCTTATTGCTTATTTCCTTGTAGGTACAAGGGGAATATTGGAATACAGTAGGCTTTGTGCTATAGTCAAATCTTTTAAAGCTTTGAGATTCCGTTCTCTTTGCATACTTAACATATAAAAAATGAACAACGATGTTCCACTTCACGAAATTTTTAAGTTTTCCGAAACTCACACACATAACAGGGAATATCTCCGAAATAGTTCACTTTACAAGAAAATGTATTGAGACATAAATTGTGTATTTTAGCAAGATCTACATTTTTGTGTAGTATTATTTCGTCTATCTCTAACGGTTTACCAGTTATGCAAAAGTCGTCCAGAGTAAATGCGACTACAGGGGCTATAGCCAGAAAATTCAAAATATAAATTGCATTTCTCATAAAAATATCTCAAATATATGATATTTTAACCAAAATCGTTAGAGCCATTTTCAAGAAAATCAAAATTTTCGATCTAAAGGGTAGTTAAGGGTGGGGCTATTTTCTTCAAAATCTTCGTGTCGGATCCTTGAAAGACATCAAACTTAAATACCAACTTTGGTTTTTAACTTACTTTTCGATTTTGAGTTATGCTGTCCACAGACAGACACACTGATCTTTTTCTAAAAATGTTTTTTTTTTTATTCAGGGGGTCTCAAAACATGTATTTCCGGTGAAATTTCGACATCGAATTTTTGGGTGGCATACAGTACTTCCTCTACTTACCAGTAGAGAAAGTAAAAATGTAGATATCTCTAAAATACACACTGTTTTGAAACTTGTATGAAAGGAAGATAGGTACACAATTTATGTCTGAATTTTTTTTTTTTTTTTTTTTTTTTTTTTTTGCAGAGTAAACTATTTCGGAGATATTCCTTGTTATTTGTGTGAGTTTCGGAAAACTTAAAACTTTCGTGAAATGGAACATTGTTCATTTTTGATATGTTAAGCGTGCAAAGAGAAGGAGATTTGAAAGCTTTAAAAGATATGACTATCGCACAAAGCCTACTGTATTCTAATATTCGTCTTGTACCTACAAGGAAATAAGGAATAAGAAAATTTGTATAGATGTTTATCTCAACTAACACGAATAAGATATAGGAATAAGAATTTGTAAGAATGGTTAGTACAAGAGTAGAGAAAGTCATGTGAGTGCAACAGATCAGATCTTTTAATTAGTAAATGTAACTTATTCCTTGTATTTCTTTAGTATACAGTGGAAGTGAGGTACAATATAGCACGTAGTTAATTTAAAATTGGGAGATAATGATGGCAGTTTCTTGAGAGGTTCTGTAAATAAACCGTTGTAGGAAAGACAGGAATTTACACCATTTCTTCACAACGTGTTAAGCGGGTAGTGATACCATGTTCAGGTTGAAGTAGGACATATTCTTGGGATGGAATGACTATAGACAATGATGATTGGTGTTCTTTATTATTTGAAACAATGTGACACACTCAGCCTATTATTGAGAGCAGGAAGTTTGCCAGGGGTGATGGCAGAAAGCCTTGTCCCTTGTCACCAGTGTCGATGTGTTTCTTACCGTCACAAGCCAGGTACTCGGTGATCTCCCAGTTCTCCTGCGATATTTCTCCACACTGCACGTTGTTCGCGATGATGTCTTTCTCCTTGACCCACATGAGCACCTCGCGGAGTGTGCAGTCACATTTTAGCGGATTTCCTTGCAGATCTAACTGCCTTAACGCCGTCAGATCCTTGAACGTTTCGACGTCGACCTGACTAAGATCGTTGTGTCCCAGTTGCAAGTCCTCAAGTTCCTTGTTATTTTGGAAAGCTTCCTCAGGAATCTCGTTTAGCGAGCAGTATGAGACATCCAGTTCCTCCAGGTTATACAAGCTGCTGAAGAAGTCAGTGGGTAATTTCGATGGTAGGAAGTTTCCTGAAATGTTGAACTCTTTAAGGCTTTCGAGTCCTATGATAGGATTTGTGAAGCGGATTAGGTTGTTGTGTAGGGAAATATATCTTATATTTTTACCGATTGATAAAGCGGTGGGATCAAATTGGGTTAGAAAGTTGTTGTTCAAATACAGTTTCTCGAGATTTCGCAGACCGGCAAATATTCCTGGTGGAAGAGTCTTCAACTGGTTGTGGTTCAAAACTAGCGTGTAGAGAAACTTTTCCAGTCCCCTGTAACATTGCGGAGAAAACCTTTAATGTATTTTGAGAGGTTATGTTAAATTAAATACAGTAGTAAAATGCTGTTACACAGGTGAGTGCAAGGAAACGTAACTATGTAATGCCCAGTGGTTTATGTTGAGAAGTCCTCAACCGTTTCTACCACTTCCAGACCAGAGCTCTTAGCTGGTTCATGCGTTCAAAATAATCTTGAATTTGCTCGTTCTCTTTCCTTCCTGTTGAGCTTGAAACCGAGCTGTTAATGATACTGTAGGTGGCTCTGTAAGCATTCTTAGGTCCCATTTATTTGGACCTCAAAAGTGCCTCTTGTGTGATCTGTATTTAAAAGTTTAAATCGTATGAAAGTATAATATCATTAATATTGTCTGTAAATTGTTAAACCCAAACTCACACCTCTATCTAATGACTACTAATATTGTTATGTGTTTTGTTTTACTTTGTCAAATTTGGCAGACCACAAATGTGGGGAGTTTTTATTTAGATTGAAAAATTACGTTAATGTTTGAGTACCAGACTATTGATATTAAATCAATACGAGATGGGTTTATCTACCGGCTGGTGTGGGCCGCGTTTACAAGATATGACATCAAGCTCTCCTTCTAACATTCACTTGGCCTTCGTTAGTGTGCTATGGCGTGTGTATCGGACTTAAATTCAAATCAAAAACATGTTTGCTCATCCAGGGCTGATGTGAAACATGGTAACTTTATGCCAACATTAAAAAGAGAAAGACGCAAGAGGCTGAAGTTGGACTTACTTGAATGCATTGGGGCCAAGTTCTCGGATGTTGTTGTGATCCAGATGTAACTCGGTCATCTCATCAGCACCGACGAATGTCTCGTCCTGTATGACTTCTATCTCATTGTGACTAAAGTCGACTGTATCAACCCTCTTCAGGCTGGAGAGAACTCCTGGTTCAACAGTCTTAATGCGATTCCCAGTCACTCCCAAGCCCCAGAGACGCTGGAGGCCTCTAAAGACGTTGGCAGGAAGAATTTCAAGTGTTCCAAAACTCAAACTCAAGACCTCCATGTTAACCAAGAAGTCGAACACACCTGGCTGCAAAGTCTTCATTTTATGAACTTGGATCGTCAGACCCTGCAGGTTCTCCAAGCCTGATAACACACATTTAAAAAGCTTTGGAGTTATGATATTAACTCATATGCAGTGGCCTTTCTTAGGGTTTTATATGTTACAATACAGACACACACATATACACACACATTCTCATTCATACTTTTAAATTCAGGAACACACAGGGTTAGAGAAAAATTCTCACTCCTTGCACACGAAGCAGTCTCCACCAACTGAACAATGAGGCAAGCCAGTATATTACTTAATAATGACTTTTTTCTGTCAATAAATTAATTCACACTTCAACATCGTGACAATGTATCTTACCTTCGAAGGCGCCTTCATGCAAAATCTCTACGTCAGTGTAATGCACAATAAGCAATTCCAGACTCCGCATGCCTCGGAATACTCCGGCTTTGATCTCTGTGAAAGAATTGTTGCTGAGGTCGAGGAAATCTGTTTTATCGAGACCCTCAAATGTTCCAGGATGAAGGACCTTCAGATTGTTCCCGGATAGATCAATGTTGTCACTGAGTTTTATAAGGTCCTTGAATGTACCAGGTGCAATCTCCTCGAGGACGTTACCAGAGAAGGAGAGCGACTCAAGCGATTTTAGACCTGAGAACAGCCCGGCTGTCAGAACGGTAAGCTTGTTGTCATCCAGGGCTAATTTCTGAAGAGTCTCTCCTAATGGGAAGAAGACGCCGTCATCCAAGTGCGCAAGCCCGCACTTTCTGAGAGTAAGCACTTTGAGTTCCACCAGTCCACTGAGGGCGTTGGCTCCTAGACTGGAGAATTGGTTTCCATCCATGATGAGGTACTGCAGGGTATTCAGGCCCTAGAACAACAGAGTGATTATCCTGAGAAAAGTTTCTAGAGTCGGGAGCACACAAAAACGCATGCGCAAGGACACTGCTGTAACTCATGGCCCTGAAACTGGTTTACTATGATCCAAAAGAACACGAAAGGGAAATCTTTAATATACATTTCGATGTACGTATAACCTGAATACAATAAACAGAATGCAATATTATTATTTATTTATGCCAAACTGTTGGTGTTTTTAAACACACAAGCCATGTGTGGGCAATGTTTGAGAGGTAGAATCGGAACTGAAAAATTCAATGCCACAGCGGGGATTTGAACCACAGACCCTCCGCCTACCAGGCAGGTGCTCTAACGGTTAAGCTACTGTGACAACCTGTCAGAATGACACTCTCCTTATTAAAGTTATTTAATCCCGGGACATAAACTACTTACGATAGCAAATTGCCATTGGGGTAATTGTCTCTGACGTGAGACTGGCATTGTTTGTGTTTTGTTTGTGTTCTGTGTTTGTTTCTTGGATTAAGTTTGTGTGCCTTACTAAGATAAATGCGATGCTAATTTACAAATTGCTGAGCCCAACACCTCCCAGTTCGTTCTGGTAAGCCATGTCTACAAACAGTATCATGCGGCAACAATCCTGCGTTAATACTCCCGCAATACTCCCTAAAAAAGTCACGGTCTATGTGCTCAAGAGTCTATGGGCTCAAGAACGAAATAGTTGTTATGGATAAAGATTAACTCAAAGGAAACACGCGGGACCACTGCGAAATGATATTAAAGTTAGGAACACTGTTACAATTCCACATCAATATTTTCCCAGGAAAACGTAAACCGACTGAAAACTTCCATTGTATGCAAGTTTCAAGTGTTACTGTTGGGAAATTTCTGGTTACGATTCATCAATATTGCATTTCCTTCACGTTTAGATATAGGCACTTTGAAAATCCGTTAGTATATGTGTCAAAATTGTTGAAAACCTAGGTTTACGTAAAAGAAAAGCATATTTGTTACCTAGCAGAATCGCTAAGCTCACCTTAAACGCTTCAGGTGCAACGTCTGTGATATTGTTGTTACCCAGATTGAGGAAGTGGACATTCTTGGCACCCTGGAAGACATGCGAAGGTATAGAATGTATACGGTTGTTCTCCAGGCTAATTCTGACTCCAGAACCTCCCTTCTTCTTGCCTAAACCAGCAAATGCTCCTGGTTCTATAGTAGTTATTTCGTTATCGCCGATGGTAAGATAGGAGAGCTGGGACAGGCCTTCAAAGGTTCCCTTCTTCAGTACCGATATGCTATTGCCGTCCAACTCCAAGGAGTTGAGTCTGTCGAGGTTCTTAAAGCTGCCAGGTTCAAGATGCTTTATCCAGTTCTCTGTGAGGTCAAGATGAAGGAGTAGCTCCAAGTTGTCGAACGCGTTTGGCGACACGGTTCGTAGCTCGTTGTGGTCCAGGTGGATTTGCTGCAATGCTGTCATATCTGTAACAGAACAGTATTGGTTTGGGACAAACATTAGAGTAAATATCCATGTGGTATGAGGGTAATCCAAGAACTAACGTCGGTTTGGCTTTAATAAATTTATAATATATATTTTTATTGAAATGTTCCGACAGCAAAGAAGGAAAAAGCTTTGAAAAAAGTGTTCGCTGTGCAGGATTATCATGTTTTGTACGATTTTTGCTGGATTCTTCAGAAGATCTGATCTGATGCATGTCATAGCGCTCTATGCAGCACAAATGGTTGTTAACTCCTGGAAAACCCTCAAACAGGCTTTTCAAAATAAATCTGGAATATGGCTAAGGGTTCCAGGTCTCAAGCCCGTCATTATATTGAACACTATCATGTAAAATCATCCCAGTAAGTACTTGCCTTTGAGCAGCTCTGGTCCTACAGTGACTATATCGTTATTAGAAAGATCTAGAAGAGAAACCCGCTCCAGATGCCTGAAGGCGCCATCATCCACGTCTTTGATCTCGTTGTTTTGAAGGCTGAGGTACTGCAAGTTGGAGAGATCCTTAAAGGCACCATTTTTCACTTTCTGGATGTGATTGTGACTTAGGTCCAGAAGCAGTAGTCCGTTGAGGCCTCTGAAAAATTGTCCCTCAATGTCAGCTTAGTTTAGTTTTCAGACTCGCTACTTTTATTGAAAACAACGAAATTATGATAATGTAGTAAATTTAAGTTACAGACAAATCATTGCTTATGACTCTACTGTATTCTTCCATCAATCAATTTAAGTGCTGGGCTAAAGTCATTCAAACATAGACGGTAATTTGTTATGTATTTATTGATTAAACATATACACAAGTAACACCTTCGCATAACTTTTTTCACGCTCTACACACTTTTACCAACGATTTGGAAGCTTGAATATTCCTTGTTGAAAAAAATTTGAGAGCGTATCCTCAACCAATTGCGCACATGCTCCTTAAGGTCTCCATTGTTTTCGAATCGTTGCTCTTTAAGCTATTCTTTCATGGGTGCAAACAAATATATTGTCACAAGGCCGTTGAGGTTGGCAACAAATAGATCTTTTAAGTTGAGCGTCGGTAACTATGGTAGCTTGTTTGGATGACTTTGAGAATAAAATGCATACAACTTGAAACTAGTCAGCACTGTAACAACTTGTAATATTAATACAGATAAATGGAACTTTTACTTTCTAATTTGTTCTTATTTTAGGTCATTAGAGTTACTTACAACAAGAGAAATGCATATGTTTTGTACATACTTGAAAGTGTCCGAGTCAATTTCCACCAGTTGGTTATCCCTCAAGTCCAGATCGTTCAGAGCAATGAGATACTCAAAAGCCCTCGGTGGGATGGAAGAAAATCCGTTACCTTGGAGAAAGAGCTTTTTGAGTTGCTCAAGATTCTTGAAGGCCTTAGGGTGAATGGACCTGATGGCATTGTGTGCAAGGCGCAGTTCTTGGAGATCTTTGACATTTTTGAAAGCCTCATCTTGAAGAGAGCTGAGAGAGTTGAAGGACAAGTCGAGGTGCACAAGTTGATGAGGCAGACCTTCTAGTGACGAGATTCTATTATGTCGCAGCTCGAGATATATAATGTTACCCGGAATATCATCCGGAACCTCTGTCAAACTGGAGTTGAAGCAAGCCCCAGCATTCTTGCCCCATGTGCATACAGCAGCACTAATTTCAGGAAGTGACGCAAGTAGCAATACAAAAGCCACAGTAGTCCACCAAAAGCAGCTTTCCTTCTTGGATGTCCTGCAGAGCCCAGACATGGTTTATTAGTAAAATATTTGTATTAGAACTAATTTATGGAAATTGATACACAATAAATGAACGTTGTTTTGGCACTATAGGCGATGGAAACTATTGATAAATGAAATAACTGCAAAAAGAAAATCTTAGATGGAAGCGTTCCAGACCTCGTGAGACAAGGATGGAGCAATTCCTTTAGCTGCGCCATGTCAGCTCTTCACTTGTAAAGGCTGATAGTCGAGGGAGTAGCGGAATCACGTATGCGCAGAAGTTATAAAGTTTCTCTCCACGAAGGAGTAAAGTTCAATATATATTTTAATATATTGTCACCGCACCCGCCGCATCTAATTGCCGACAACCGCAGTGTCACCCATCGCATTATTGTCGGCACTACCGCAAAGGAGCCGAAGGAAAGAGACAGAGAATGGCCGCATTGTTGGGGCGCTTGCCGAAAGAGAGAAAAGGATAGATTCTTCTGGAGTCTTCTTACTTTGTATCTCGCCGCAATAAGTGAACGTTCCTGAAGCTTCCAGAATAGTGCCGGGGAGATATAAATAGCGGTAAAGTGTGAGAAGAGTCAGTCAGACGTATGTGAAGGCTGAGTAGTCGTGCCGACGGAGACGGACAGACGATGTGGAGAGTTGTGCCGACGGAGAAGAGTTAGTTCTTTGTGTTACGAGTTCGGAGCCGTGCTGTTGGAGAATCGGAAAAGACTTTCTTGTTGTTGCAACGAGTGTACAAAGTTACTGTTTACGGAAATAAAAGTGTTTATCTCGACTACATCTGTCTACTTTACTTTACACCCACACCACCAAAAAGTCACACTGGTGTCAGAAGTGGGATCCGTCGAATTGCTTCTAGTTTCATTACATCGTCAGAAGTTGCAACGTTAGAACCAAGATGGAGGGAGATTCGGAAACCAGGATGATGGCAATGATGAAAGAATTATTTGCTAAAATGGAAACGTCATACGACAACCTCTTTGCCAAAGTGAAGACGGCAAACGACAACCTCTTTGCCGAGCTGAAAGAAGAAATAAAGACGAGACACAACCTCGCTGCCGAGCTGAAAGAGATGAAGACGGCAAACGTCAACCTCGTTGCCAAAATGAAGACGAGAAACGACAACCTCGCTGCCGAGCTGAAAGAGATGAAGACGGAGCTATCGGCGAAAATTGACGGCGAACTGATTGGCGTGACGGAAGACGTGAAAGAACTCGGCGAAAAGGTGGAAGACCTCTGCCAGCACGTGGACGTCGTGGAGGACGACGGGGAACGTCTTGGCGCCCTGGTAGTAAGAGTTGACGAGAGCGTCAAAGTACTGGATGCCAGGGGCAGGCGGAATAGCGCGGAGCCGGGGAGGGAGCACCTAGTAGCCGAGGCGACAGTTGCGCCCGTTTCGGATGATATGAGGGAAGACGTGGAACAACTCGGCGAACTGATTGGCGTGACGGAAGACGTGGAACAACTCGGCGAACTGATTGGCGTGACGGAAGACGTGGAACAACTCGGCGAACTGATTGGCGTGACGGAAGACGTGGAACAACTCGGCGAACTGATTGGCATGACGGAAGACGTGGAACAACTCGGCGAACTGATTGGCGTGACGGAAGACGTGGAACAACTCGGCGAACTGATTGGCGTGACGGAAGGCGTGGAAGAACTCGGCGAAAAGGTGGAAGACCTCTGCCAGCATGTGGACGTCGTGGAGGACGACGGGGAACGTCTTGGCGCCCTGGTAGTAAGAGTTGACGAGAGCGTCAAAGTACTGGATGCCAGGGGCAGACGGAATAGCACAGACCCGGGGAGGGAGCACCTAGTGGCCGAGGCGACAGTTGCGCCCGTTTCAGATAACGAAAGTGTACGTCTCGGGGAAGACAAAGGGGCAGTTCAGAGACGTCGTCGAGGATCCTCTGGAGGAGTGTGTCGGGTACGTAACCAACCAGGATACGACGTGCAGGACGATCAGCAGGGAAGCGCACAAGCAAACGAGCATCACGCGAGAACCGACTTGGCGTGTGACATGGGGGGACCGTCGGAGCCATCCAATCACCTGACGCATAGTGCCGTGAACGGAAGAATGGTGGACATCATCGTGGACGGCAGGATACAGGAGAGGCCGTGCCGAGCACGAGTGAACACGAGTGCAGCGGTGGACGCGACTCGCGCGGATGTGGTGGGGTTTGTTGCCGGACCCATCGGAAGCAAGGTGGCTGCGAAGGTGCGCCAGAGAGGTCGGCGGACATGGTACCCAGTGAGCCGTTTCCAAGTGCGCAGGATGGCCCGTCAACACACCAGGAAGAAGGGCAACTGGACGAGGGACCGTCAAGACCGGCGGTACTGTTGCAGAATTTCGAAGCAGGATGGCATACATCGTCCTACCTGGACCAAGGGACACTATCCAACAGCGATACCTAGGATCGTGCCTCCTGGAGAAGAGGTTCGATGGGTTAATCCACCGGGGCGCAAGGGAGATGCCGCAGTGATAGTGCTGGTCGGGACGACCAGCTCTGAGGAGGGAGCAGTGTCACCGCGCCCGCCGCATCTAATTGCCGACAACCGCAGTGTCACCCATCGCATTATTGTCGGCACTACCGCAAAGGAGCCGAAGGAAAGAGACAGAGAATGGCCGCATTGTTGGGGCGCTTGCCGAAAGAGAGAAAAGGATAGATTCTTCTGGAGTCTTCTTACTTTGTATCTCGCCGCAATAAGTGAACGTTCCTGAAGCTTCCAGAATAGTGCCGGGGAGATATAAATAGCGGTAAAGTGTGAGAAGAGTCAGTCAGACGTATGTGAAGGCTGAGTAGTCGTGCCGACGGAGACGGACAGACGATGTGGAGAGTTGTGCCGACGGAGAAGAGTTAGTTCTTTGTGTTACGAGTTCGGAGCCGTGCTGTTGGAGAATCGGAAAAGACTTTCTTGTTGTTGCAACGAGTGTACAAAGTTACTGTTTACGGAAATAAAAGTGTTTATCTCGACTACATCTGTCTACTTTACTTTACACCCACACCACCAAAAAGTCACAATATGTATAAAAATAGCTTTATAACAAAATGATTTCGCTATAACTATGGCTATGTGCCAACAATTACTTTCATGTGGACTTCAATTTTTCCAGCTGCACGCTGTGTGGTGGTGTTTATTACGGCAAGCTGGCCCGTATTGTTGCCCCCTCTCAGCCGTTGCAGAGAGGGAGGGAATGAAACCAAACTTCCCCTGTCTCACCTCAGGACGTGTTACGAGTTCTATAGCATTTTTATGAATAAATATTTGTTTCTAAACGAAAGCTAATCAGTAATTTTTCAAAGGGAAACACATTAGAAATTCGATAACTTTAGTTACATTACAACAGATACAAAATAAGCAAATAACCTTATTAAAACAAGAAAATATCTGCAGATATTATTTTGCTTGATAAATCGACCAACTTAAACTTCTGAGTTCATAACGAGAGCTACATGGGTGTTTTCTGCAATAATATTTTGTCCTATCTCCTACGGTCATTCAGAATGAAAAGCAGTTCAGACGTTATTCGCAAAAAAGTTAAAATATGCCTGCATTTCATTTGTTTTGAAAATATCTTAAGCACATGCTAATATTATCAAAATTGTTACAGCCCTTTTGAGGAATTCGAAGAATGTAATTCCATGCAAAATGCTGTTTAGAATAAGGGTTTATTTTCTCTTTTGTTTCTTTTTTTTTTTTTTTTTTTTTAACTTTCGCATCTTATCCTTGGAAGATGCCGAAATTAAATATCAAATTTGATACTCAACCAACTTTCTTTTGTGAGTTATGCTTACACACACACTCAGTACGAAAAGACACTTTTCTAAAAATGCTCGTTTGGATTCAGTGAATCTAAAACGAGTACCTTCGGTGAAATCTCGATATCGAATAGAATCTGATAACCTTTGACTTAATAAACCAAGCATACGATTGCTAACGTTAATATATTAATATGTATGTTAAGAATTATAGGAATTTCTATGGTTTGTTTCAAATAGATCCAACTTTTAGAAACTATTCTTACGCGAGCTTAAGCTTCTACTTCATTTTAATAGAGATAGATCTTTGTAGAAATAGTTTCATTGCATATTCCCTTGTAGATGCAAGTGGCACAGAGGAACCGTATGTATGAGCAAAGTTTAAAAACCTGTTTGTTATAACCTCATCTAGATATTCCATATTCTTTCTCTGCCATCGCTAGAAACAGCTGAAGGCCGATAAAACTTAAAAATGACAAAATATTCAAACTTTTGAATCAATTGGAAATGCCTACTGCTGTAGAAAAGCTACATGAAACAAATTATGTATTTTAAAAACATGCACATCCTTGAAGGTACGTTTTTGTCTATCCGTTATAGTTTAAGAGTTATGTAAACTTGTTAAAAACTATTTAAGGAATATTTCACAGACTATTGCTACAAAATTAAAGATACGTGTTTTATCTTTTAATAAAACATATTGAACAAGCAGAATTTTCATGGTGATTTTAATAGTCATTTTTGAGAAATCTAAGCGTTCCACAACTCATTCACATAAAGGGTAGCTTGTAAGATCTTCGTGTCACATCTTTGGAAGGTGTTAAATCTAATTACCAAGTTTGATATCTATTGGGGATTTTGTTTTTAGGTTATACTGTTCACAGACACGGATGTGTTTCTTACTTTTTAGGTTACTTACTCAAAACATGAATTTCCGGTGTCATTTTTGTATGCAACACCACAGTTCCTCTTGCCTACAGTAGCTTGTAGAGAAAGAAATCGTTTTGTTGTAATCAGGTGATCGATTATTTTGTGAATATACCTGTATGTCCCCTTTCAGTAACAATTTCAAATATGAGACATTTACTTCCGTTTGGAACGAAAAAGGCTTTTGCTTTCTGCTGTAGTTTTTTCTGTGTTTGTGCAGTATTGAAATATACATAAACTGTTGATCTAACAGTGAAAATGTGTGTGTGTGTGTGTGTGTGTGTGTGTGTGTGTGTGTGTGTGTGTGTGTGTGTGTGTGTGTATGTGTGTGTGTGTGTGTGTGTGTGTGTGTGTGTGTGTGTGTGTGTGTGTGTGTGTGTGTACTTACATGCTGTGATCTGGATGCACTGCGACGCTATCAGAGTCGAACTTGAATACATTATATCAAAACTGCCATGACCTCTTCTTCGATAAGGAGATAACAACTGTACAGCCAGGACATTTGGATGTTGCCCATCTAGTTTGTTTATATTTTATCCACGTTTACCACAGGCTGAGGACCTAGCGATTAGATGACGTAGCTTCATTAGGAGTTGCATACCTGTTTTAAGATCCCCTGGCCCACTTACATATATGTCCCAGATTAGTTTGCATGTTGTGTGTAGCTAATGCTCAGATTTTAGCAATAGAGCCATTCTCTTTCTTGCCTCCCAATATTTTGAGCTCAAGTCTGGATACAATTTAATTAATTTGTTTTTCCTTGTTGCGTAACAGAAAATTTGTAGACGATAGTAATCCAAACTTATGCAGGTGTTTGCTGTGTAAGTCTGAACATGGCAACGGTTGTTCTTCTAGGTAGTCCACGAGCTAGCTTCAAGCTTTTAAAAATATTTCTCCTTTGGAATTTAAAACACTTGTAGTTAATTAATCATTCAGTTTCTCCTTAATGATACGTTTAACTGATTCCAGTGGTGTTTTGGTTGTAACGCGTCAAGTTGGATAAAACCGACGTTTCGACCATCTTGTGGGGCCGTCGCGCCGCAGCTCGACTCTCAGGTTTCAACTTCAAGTAATGTGCTAGCAAAAACAGTGAGAATAAATCGAGGGATGTGTAGACAAAAGTGCATTTTGAAAAATCTGATGTGTGTGAAATAGTAGTAATAATAATAATAATAATAATAATAATAATAATAATAATAATAATAATAATAATAATAATAATAATAATAATAATAATAATAATAATAATTAATAATAATTAATAATAATTAATAATAATTAATAATAATAATAATAATAATAATAATAATAATAATAATAATAATAATAATAATAATAATAATAATAATAATAATAATAATAATAATAATAATAATAATAATAATAATAATAATAATAATAATAATAATAATAATAATAATAATAATAATAATAATAATAATAATAATAATAATAATAATAATAATAATAATAATAATAATAATAATAATAATAATAATAATAATAATAATAATAATAATAATAATAATAACAACAACAACAGCAACAACAACAACGTAAAGCCAGACCTGTGCTCAACAGCGAAGGGAAGATAGTATTTCATAAGTTTGACTTTTTAAAGTCTGATATTGATTTTAGGATAAAACAAATCATCTGAGGGGAGTGAAGAACGGAAATAGTACAGTATTTTGTGTGGATCTTCACAATAAAGAGAGCGATGAAGGAGAAATGAAATTCTTCTCATTTTCTCTTTATTCTCACACCTTGAGAGTGGAGTTTCTTGCTTAATTACGTATGTAATGTGCACATACCGACGCTAGTCGAAGGAAGTGATTACTTATCAACTTCTCACCAAGGCTGCAATATAGAAACTTAAACAAAAGTCCCACATCAGTAAGAATAGTTAGTACGAGGGTTGAGAAACTTGTGTGACTGCAATACAACAGATTTTTTCAATTAGTAAATGCAATTTATTTAGCATACAGTGATGGTGAGGTGAAATACAGCACACAGTTAATGGAGATAATGATGTCAGTTTCTAGTTAGATTCTGAAAGTAAACAATTGAAGTGAAGCTCCTTCAGGTGTTCACAGATGTCAAGCGCGGGGTGACGCTTTGTGCACTGTTTATTCGAAGACCCATTACGTGGCTGGAATGACTACAAACAGGTGTTTTGAAACAATGTTACACACTCAGCCTATTATTGAGAGCAGGAAGTTTGCCAGGGGTGATGGCAGCAAGCCTTGTCCCTTGTCACCAGTGTCGATGTTTTTCTTACCGTCACAAGCCAGGTACTCGGTGATCTCCCAGTTCTCTTGCGATATTTCTCCACACTGCACGTTGTTCGCGATGATGTCTTTCTCCTTGACCCACATGAGCACCTCGCGGAGTGTGCAGTCACATTTCAGCGGATTTCCTTGTAGATCTAACTGCCTTAACGCCGACAGATCCTTGAACGTTTCGACGTCAACCTGACTAAGATCGTTGTGTCTAAGTTTCAAATACCTAAGATCCTTGTTATTTTTGAAAGCATCGGCAGAGATCTCCTTTAATGAGCAATGTGAGATATCAAGTTCCTCCAGTTCAGGTAAACTGCTGAAGAAGTCATCGGGTAATTTTGATGGCAGGGTGTTTCCTGAAATGCAGAGCTGTCTAAGGAAATCAGGTGCAACGACAGGGGCTGTGAAGCTGATTCTGTTGTTGTGTAGCTGAATTGAGCTTACGTATTCACCGAGTGACAGAGCAGCACCGTCAAACTCGGTTAGATGGTTGTTGTTCAAATTCAGTTCACTGAGATTGGGCAGATCGGCGAATATTCCTGAAGGAAGAGTCTTCAGCTGGTTGTGGTCCAGAAACACGTCCGACAGACACTCACCCAGTCCCCTGTAACATTGCAGATTATGCATGTAAGAACACTGTATGTATATTGTTTTGAGAGAATGTCTTCAATTAAATAGGTTGGGTTGATAGTAGATGAAAACTCTGAAGGTCAATAGTGTTTAAATTGGGTTATATTTTACAATATTCGTTGGGTTACATAACCGAGTCTGATAGTCACACTATACCACTGCAAATATACAACTTCAAAACAAACAACTTATGTACCTAATGAACCTGGTTATTAATGTTTATTCTTTGAAGAAGAAAATCCTATTTCTGTGTGAGTAGTTTGCAGTTGTCTGGCATTACTCCTTGAAAGAGTATAAACAAATAAAACCTTCCTATCAAATTTGTTGCTTTTTAAGAACGTTATCCAATTGTGTTTTATGCCCAGTGACATAACACTAATTCCATTGGTGGTTATGGCTAGGTATGAACTCAGGTGAAAATTTACTTTTAAAGCAGGAGATTTAAGTTGGACTTACTTGAATGCATGGGGGCCAAGCTCCCGGATGTTGTTGTGACTCAAATATAACTCGGTCATCGCACCAGCGCCGAGGAATGTCTCATCCTGTATCACTTCTATCTGGTTATTGCTAAGGTCCATTTCGACAACCTCGTTCAGGTCAGTGAAAGCTCCAGGTTCGACAATCCTGATGTGGTTGTTGTCCATTTCCAAGCGCCACAACATCTTGAGGCCTCTGAACGCATTGGCAGGAATGATTTCAAGCGTTCCAAAACTCAACTTCAGTTGTCCAAGACCTTCCAAGAAGTCGAACGCCCCTGGCTTCACAGTCTTCATCTTGTGATATGGCATCATCAGTGAACTCAGGTACTTCAAATCTTGCAACAGAGATTTAATGAGCTTTAGACTTCGACTGAAATCTATATGTACCACATACAGGTGTTTAAAAAAGGTGTCCGATATTGCAACAAGAGTTGAAATTCGTGAAAACTAAAATAAAAGTTCCTGTAATCATATGTCTGGAAACAAATAAGTGTTGAGAAATAAGCCATTTTACAAACATGTGCATCTTATGCATCTCTTTGATAGGTTTGGCACACACTCACATTTAGTATTGCGTGTTCGAGTGCGCAGTCAGTATAATGGAATGTTCAGTTCCTCAGAGTGTGTACAGAAAGATAAAAGCGGCAAGCATCTAAAAATGGTGAAAAATAATTGTATTAAATGTGTTTTACTTTCTCTACTGGTAAGTAGAGTAAGTATTCCACTCAAAAATTCGATGTCGAGATTTCAGCGAAAATATGTTTTGAGACCCCTGAATAAAAAAAAAATTAAAAAAAAAAAAAAAAAAAAGAAAAGAGACATTTATAAAAAGGTCCGCAGGCACGTACGTGTGTGTGGCAGCTCTGGACAGCATAACTCAAAAACGGAAAGTCGCTTAAAAACCAAAGTTGGTATTTAAGTTTAATGTCCTTCAAGGATGCGACACGAAGATTTTGAAGAAAATAGCCCCGCCCTAAACTACCCTTTACATGGAGCATTTTTTTAAAAATTTGATTTTCTTGAAAATGGCTGTAACGATTTTGATTAAAATGTCATATGTTTGAGACATTTGTATGACAAATGAAATGTATATCTTGATTTTTCTGGCTATAACCCCTGTAGTCGTATTTACTCTGGACGACTTTTGCATAACTGGTAAACCGTTAGAGATAGACCAAATTATACTATACAAAAAATGTAGATCTTGCTAAAATACACAATTTATATCTCAATAAATTTTCTTGTAGGGTGAACCATTTCTGAGATATTCGTTGTTATGTGTGTGAGTTTCGGAAAACTTAAAAAATTGTTCGTGAAACGGAACATCATTGTTCATTTTGTTATATGTTAAGTGTGCAAAGAAAACGGAATAAAAAAGCTTTAAAAGAGGTGACTATCGCATAAAGCCTAGTGTATTCTAATATTCCCCTTGTACCTACAAGGTCTCTAGATAACGACTCAAATTAGCGCAAGTTTTTACTCACAAAAATATACTTCATACCTTTTCCTAACACATTTTTGATTAGTTAATTTAGTTTACTTAGTAAATATGAGACGATTGCAATTGTATCCCCACTCTGCTACAGTGAAAGATATCATGGTTGCCATAATAGTCAGACGTAAACAGCTGTATGCAGAGAACGTCAACACGTGTTTGTTGGCGGAGTGACAGGACCGCAATGTTTATGTGCCTCCCCACTTTAAAGCCGGAGGGACTGGTGAAAGTTGGCCTAGATTACAGTATGATATGACGGACTAAGTAAAGTCTAGGTGAAAGCAAGGAATACCTTGGTGAAATGGTATTACAAATTATTGTGCAACCGTAATAGGATCCAAAATACTAAACACTCTTAAGAACAATTGTTTATTTTACCCATAGTTAAAATGTACTTAATTTTTAATCAACATTTAGCGTAAAGAAATTCATCTATTCATTCGTACTTATGCAGGATGGAAGGGAAGTCATTACATTCCTGCTAACATGTGCTTTATAGAAGCATTACAAAGAAAAAAGTCGTGTTCTTTGTTCTTTGATCAGCCGATTTCGAGAAATGATCCAAATTGGATACGTAATTTCACAAGGATCTATGAAGATGACAGTTTTTTACCTTTAAGAAGCGTAGAGAAACTTATTTCTGACATAACTTCGGTAGTAATTATGGGATATCAGGCACTTAAAACACGTGAGGGAGTACTCCAAGCAGTTCCTTCAGAAGTGAAGTAAGTCGACAACGTTGCGTTGAGGTTGGTCAGGAAATTGACCTGGTTTGTGGATATAAACAGGTCGTGCGCTTTCGTGTAATGTTTTGGGAGCTAACACTTGTGATTGGTCTACACTCGCACAGTAAAGTTGAAAGAACCAGTCAGATTTGTTTTCAAGATGGACCGTTACTGAACTAGGGAAAGTGACCAACCACACACTCTGCAGTGCTACCAGCTTGTTTTTGACAAAATTAAAATATTTCTGTAGGAAATGGTCAGAGACAAAAACGTAAGATACAAAATGTGTTCCAAATACCGAGATCTATCACTGGTTAAAATTAATGTCATGACTTCCCTTCCGCCCTATTACTATATGCATCAACCTTACCTTCGAAGGCGCCTTCATGCACAACTTCTATTTTGTTGTTTTCCAGGAGAATGTGCTCGAGATACTTCATGCCACGAAAGACCCCGGCCTTGATCTCAGTTAAGGAATTGTCTTCGAGACCAAGAATACGTATTTTATCGAGGCCCTCAAAGTTTCCAGGGTGAAGGACCTTCAGATTGTTGCCGCGAAGATCCAACTGGCCTCTGAAATTAATGAGGTCCTTGAAGGCACCAGGTGCTATCTCCTCGATAATGTTACCATAGACGGACATGGATTGGAGCGATTTTACACCCGAGAACACACCGGCTGTCAGAACTGTGAACTTATTTTCATCCAGGGATAATTTCTGCAGGCTCCCTCCTAATGGGGTGAAGACGCCGTCCTCCAGATGGGCAATTCCGCAGTTTGTGAGACTAAGTGCCTTGAGACCCACCAGTCCATTCAGAGCATTGGCTCCTAGATTGGTGATTTGATTTCCATCCATGTTGAGATACTCCAGAGTGTTCAGACCCTGGAACAAACAGTGATTATTGAGAAAAAAAAAAAAACATTTAATTGTGAAATTTCTCAATTAGTAGCTACCAGACTATTGAAACTCCATGGGTAAACATTTCTTGAACCGGTTGATTGTGATCTCAATGATCAAGGGGTGTCTGTGGAGGGGAGGAAATGATACAGCCGGCTCCAAATGTTGTCCGAGTCAAGTGTTCTTAGCCACGCTGGGAGGGCAAGATAGCTTATCGGTAGGTTATGCCAGGTGGTCTCAAAGGTCGACCTGCCAGCTCATACCTATCTGCAAGGGTAAGGGGCGTAATGTGTATATAAGTCCAAAGAAAATATCACTCCAACATTTCTCTTAGACTTGGTCGTAAGAAAGTAATCTCAGTGTAAAAAAAAAACAACATTAACGCTATACATCCAGAACGAACTCGCAGCGAAAATAGAAACTAAATGTTCAGCATTAGAGGCCTAATATCCTCTATAATGAAAATAAATTTAAAACGTTCAAATAGTTGTGATACACCACGACGCATGCGCGCTGTAAAATTTTCAAATTGTTTTTATTCAACGAACATGAAATCGCGTACTTGACGTGACATTCGGAAATAGCAGGAAAACAGAACGTCCAAAGAAAATGAAAGTTTAGCGCAACAAAAGTAATAGAATTACTGCAAATCGCAAAAGAACATGTTTAAAAAATCTATGACGCATCAACCTTTATAGGTTAGGACGTAGCTTCTCCCACCCCCCCTCAGCTTTGTTGCCTACCACCCTTTAAATCTGAAGCGGTTTATCTATTATTATTATTATTATTATTATTATTATTATTATTATTATTATTATTATTATTATTATTATTATTATTATTATTATTATTATTATTATTATTATTATTATTATTATTATTATTATTATTATTATTATTATTATTATTATTATTATTATTATTATTATTATTATTATTATTATTATTATTATTATTATTATTATTATTATTATTATTATTATTATTATTATTATTATTATTATTATTATTATTATTATTATTATTATTATTATTATTATTATTATTATTATTATTATTATTATTATTATTATTATTATTATTATTATTATTATTATTATTATTATTATTATTATTATTATTATTATTATTATTATTATTATTATTATTATTATTATTATTATTATTATTATTATTATTATTATTATTATTATTATTATTATTATTATTATTATTATTATTATTATTATTATTATTATTATTATTATTATTATTATTATTATTATTTTTTTTTTTTTTTTTTTTTTTTTTTTTTTTTTTTTTTTTTATTAGCTATAACAAGCATGCCCCATCGCAGTAAGCGATACTACATGCTATTACATTGATACCTATTACATTTATTTCTATATTCACTGTCACTATCACTTCTACTATCTTCCAGTTGTCCTTTAAATTGAACTTGCTGTATTTATATCTGGTCCTTTGTTTATTTTATATCACTACACCATATCACTTCCACTATCTACCTATTAGCAGTTGGAATATACTATTTTAATTCACCAAAATTAATGCTTTGAATAAATGTTTTGAAAGCCCTTATGTTGTTTGTGATTAGCTGCTCTTTAGTCACTGGCCATTTGTTGTTATTAGATTCAATGGCTTTCTTCATTACTTCCCTTTGCTGATTTAGTTTGCCACATCGATATATCAGATGTTCTACTGTTTGCTCTTCTTGTAGACAGATGCATCTAGAGTCCTGTATTATTCCCAGCCGGTGTAAGTAGGATTTAGTTAGTCCGTGTCCCGTAATCATTGCTGTCAGTGTGAAATTCAAGTTAATTTGTGTGCTCATTCTTCGAACAACTGATGGGATGAACTCCTTGCAGGCTGCTCCTTTCGTTGTATTAGTCCACTCTTCTTGCCACTTCTGCATCCCTTGTTCTTGGATTTCACTGACATATGTTGTTTTTGGTTTTTTGTTGTACACATAGTCCGTAGCATTATCAATCGCAGCCTCCTTAGCTAGTTTATCAGCTAATTCATTGCCAAGATATCCAGCATGTGCTTTGATCCAGGCAAAATGTATGATCCACTTCTGTTCTTTAAGGCTTTTGAGATTCTTTTGAATTTCTTCTATTAATTTATTATGTTTTGAATTATTTCTGATTAGATCTAGGGTAATTTTGCTATCTGTATACACTGCAGTTATTCTTTCTTGTACACTTATGTTCATATCCTGAAGTGTTGCTAATCCTCTAATGATTGCCACTTGCTCTGCCTGGTTATTGGAGCATCTGTCATGTAATTTAGCCTTGATTTTATGTATAATTTCTCCGTGTTTAAATATTACTGCTGCAGCTCCAACTTTTCCATGGATTTTACTACCGTCTGTGAAGATTTCTATTTCATAATATTTTCCTTCAATGACTTCTTCCATAGGAATACACTCCGCTGGATGGGGCCATTTTGCTATATGTAAGGGTGCATCATAATATGACGATTCTGGTGTCATTCCATGTGTTATCTTGTATAGTTTTGCTGCTTCTGCTATTTTAATATAGATAGGCTTCACTCCAGCTACTACACATGACGCATCAAAAGATATGGTTCTGTATGCTTTGGCAATTTTGATATTAATTATTCTCTGTGTTCTCTGAAGTATCTTTATATTTTTCTTCCTCTCTAGTGCCTGTTCCCAGACTGGTGAACCGTACGTTAGTATAGGTGCTATTGCTCCTCTGTATATAGTTCTAAGAGACTGGTGGCCGAGTCCCCACTGTAGTCTTGCAACTTTGGTTAGCATGTTTGTTAGTAGGAGTGCCTTGTCCGTTATGTTGTTAATGTGTCTACTGAAGTTGAATTTTTCATCTAGGGTTATCCCTAGGTATCTAAGTTCTCTAACCTGCTCAAGTGGTTTGTAATTCAAGTATACCTTGATTGGTTCATTACCAGCTTTCCTTCTCCTTGATATTAATAGAACCATTGATTTTGAGTCGTTAAATTTCAGTTTATTATTATTATTATTATTATTATTATTATTATTATTATTATTATTATTATTATTATTATTATTATTATTATTATTATTATTATTATTATTATTATTATTATTATTATTATTATTATTATTATTATTATTATTATTATTATTATTATTATTATTATTATTATTATTATTATTATTATTATTATTATTATTATTATTATTATTATTATTATTATTATTATTATTATTATTATTATTATTATTATTATTATTATTATTATTATTATTATTATTATTATTATTATTATTATTATTATTATTATTATTATTATTATTATTATTATTATTATTATTATTATTATTATTATTATTATTATTATTATTATTATTTTTTTTTTTTTTTTATTAGCTATAACAAGCATGCCCCATCGCAGTAAGCGATACTACATGCTATTACATTGATACCTATTACATTTATTTCTATATTCACTGTCACTATCACTTCTACTATCTTCCAGTTGTCCATTATTATTATTATTATTATTATTATTATTATTATTATTATTATTATTATTATTATTATTATTATTATTATTATTATTATTATTATTATTATTATTATTATTATTATTATTATTATTATTATTATTATTATTATTATTATTATTATTATTATTATTATTATTATTATTATTATTATTATTATTATTATTATTATTATTATTATTATTATTATTATTATTATTATTATTATTATTATTATTATTATTATTATTATTATTATTATTATTATTATTATTATTATTATTATTATTATTATTATTATTATTATTATTATTATTATTATTATTATTATTATTATTATTATTATTATTATTATTATTATTATTATTATTATTATTATTATTATTATTATTATTATTATTATTATTATTATTATTATTATTATTATTATTATTATTATTATTATTATTATTATTATTATTATTATTATTATTATTATTATTATTATTATTATTATTATTATTATTATTATTATTATTATTATTATTATTATTATTATTATTATTATTGTTATTATTATTATTATTATTATTTTTTTTTTTTTTTTTTTTATTAGCTATAACAAGCATGCCCCATCGCAGTAAGCGATACTACATGCTATTACATTGATACCTATTACATTTATTTCTATATTCACTGTCACTATCACTTCTACTATCTTCCAGTTGTCCATTATTATTATTATTATTATTATTATTATTATTATTATTATTATTATTATTATTATTATTATTATTATTATTATTATTATTATTATTATTATTATTATTATTATTATTATTATTATTATTATTATTATTATTATTATTATTATTATTATTATTATTATTATTATTATTATTATTATTATTATTATTATTATTATTATTATTATTATTATTATTATTATTATTATTATTATTATTATTATTATTATTATTATTATTATTATTATTATTATTATTATTATTATTATTATTATTATTATTATTATTATTATTATTATTATTATTATTATTATTATTATTATTATTATTATTATTATTATTATTATTATTATTATTATTATTATTATTATTATTATTATTATTATTATTATTATTATTATTATTATTATTTTTTTTTTTTTTTTTTTTTTTTATTAGCTATAACAAGCATGCCCCATCGCAGTAAGCGATACTACATGCTATTACATTGATACCTATTACATTTATTTCTATATTCACTGTCACTATCACTTCTACTATCTTCCAGTTGTCCATTATTATTATTATTATTATTATTATTATTATTATTATTATTATTATTATTATTATTATTATTATTATTATTATTATTATTATTATTATTATTATTATTATTATTATTATTATTATTATTATTATTATTATTATTATTATTATTATTATTATTATTATTATTATTATTATTATTATTATTATTATTATTATTATTATTATTATTATTATTATTATTATTATTATTATTATTATTATTATTATTATTATTATTATTATTATTATTATTATTATTATTATTATTATTATTATTATTATTATTATTATTATTATTATTATTATTATTATTATTATTATTATTATTATTATTATTATTATTATTATTATTATTATTATTATTATTATTATTATTATTATTATTATTATTATTATTATTATTATTATTATTATTATTATTATTATTATTATTATTATTATTATTATTATTATTATTATTATTATTATTATTATTATTATTATTATTATTATTATTATTATTATTGTTATTATTATTATTATTATTTTTTTTTTTTTTTTTTTTATTAGCTATAACAAGCATGCCCCATCGCAGTAAGCGATACTACATGCTATTACATTGATACCTATTACATTTATTTCTATATTCACTGTCACTATCACTTCTACTATCTTCCAGTTGTCCATTATTATTATTATTATTATTATTATTATTATTATTATTATTATTATTATTATTATTATTATTATTATTATTATTATTATTATTATTATTATTATTATTATTATTATTATTATTATTATTATTATTATTATTATTATTATTATTATTATTATTATTATTATTATTATTATTATTATTATTATTATTATTATTATTATTATTATTATTATTATTATTATTATTATTATTATTATTATTATTATTATTATTATTATTATTATTATTATTATTATTATTATTATTATTATTATTATTATTATTATTATTATTATTATTATTATTATTATTATTATTATTATTATTATTATTATTATTATTATTATTATTATTATTATTATTATTATTATTATTATTATTATTAACGATAAATACACCATGTGCATTATCTTTCTTTAAGGAATTGTTTAAACAAATTTCTTAAACGTCGATAATAGTATCACAAAAGCAATGTTACTTGTTTAAACACGTGCAAATAAGAATGTGCTGATTTTTTTTACTTTCTCTACTCGCAAGTTGAGGAGGTATTGCATAACACCAAAACATTCAATTTCGAGATTTCACCGGAAATATATGTGTTGAGAACCCCTTAAAAAAAAAAAAAAAAAAAAAAAAAAAAAAAAAAAAAAAAAAAAAAAATTTAGAGAAAAGGTCCGTGTGCGTGTGTGTGTGTGTTTGTATGTGTGTGTGTGTGTGTACAGCATTACTCAAAAACGAAAAGTCCGTTAAAAACCAAAGTTGGTATCTAAGTGTAATGTCTTTCAAACATGTGACGCGAAGATTTTGGAGAAAATAGCCCCACCCTAAACTACCCTTTACATGGAAAATTTTTCGAACATTTTGGGTTTCTTGAAAATGGCTCTAACGATTTTGGTTAAAATGTCATATGTTTAAGACATTTTTAGGACAAATGAAATGTATATTTTGAATTTTCTGGCTATAGCCCCTGTAGTCGTATTTTCTCTGGACGACTTTTGCATAACTGGTAAACCGTTAGAGATAGACCAAATCATACTATACAAAAAATGTTGTTGTTGTTAGCTAATGCTGGATTTCTGACAAGGAAGTCATTAATCCTCTTGCTCTACAATATTTTTCACTCACAGAGCAATAGCAGTATAGTAACCGCTTTTGAGAGAGCACCATATTTTTATGTAGATCTTGCTAAAATACACAATTTATGTCTGTAAATAAATTTTCTTGTAAAGTGAACCATTTCGGAGATATTCCTTGTTATGTGTGTGAGTTTCGGAAAAGTTTCGTGAAATGGAACTTCGTTGTTCAATTTTTTTTATATGTAAGTGTGCAAAGAGAACAGAATCTCAAAGCTTTAAAAGATTTGACTATCGCACTAAGCCTATTGTACTCTAATATTCCCTTTGTACCTACAAGGAAATAAGCAATAAGATAATTTGTGCCAATGTTTATCTTAACACGAAGAAGATATAGGAAAAGAGTTTGTAAGAACGGTTAGTACAAGAGTAGAGAAAGTCATGTGAGTGCAACACGTCAGATTTTTTAATATAATATTGCATTATGTTTACTGTAAAGTTTTAATGTTTGTGATTCTAAAGACAAAGCTAAAGCTTTTCTTATTACGAAAGTTTAACTCAATAAATGCAGTTTATTTCAAGCAATATTTGTGACCTATAAGCATTAAGAATTTGGAGATATATCTAAAGAAAATTAAAACGTGGTTATTCTTTTTCTTTTTCCTGGTCCTTATTACAGTGCCACGCCTCTAACTCCGTATTGCAACTTTCAAGCGGCTCATTGGTTAGTAATCACCCCTTGCGCGACTCCGAAAGACGATAAGAAACTGAGAGATGGACCCAAACAGAATATTTTATAAAATTCGTTTTGTCTACCTCAATTGTCTATATGTGCCGAGATTTTAGGAAACTTCAGTTTAGGCAAAATAAGCAGAGAATCTTTGTTAAGCTCACCTTAAACGCATCTGGTGCAACGTGTGTGATGTTGTTGCTACCCAGATCGAGGAGTCGGACATTCTTGGCGCCCTTGAAGGCTTGAGAAGGTATGGCATGAATATGATTCTTCTCCAGGTTAATTCTAAGTCCAGCACTCCCCGTCTTCTTGCCCAAACCAGCAAATGCTCCTGCTTCTATGGTGGTTATTTCGCTATTGCTGATGGTTAGATAGGACAGTTGGGATAGGCCTTGAAATGTCCCCTTCTTCAGCACCGATATACTGTTGTGGTCGAGATTCAAGGAGGTAAGCTTGTCGAGGTTCTTGAAAGTGCCAGGCTCCAGACCCTTTATCCAGTTCTCGGAGAGGTCCAGTAGTAGCAGTTGCTCCAAGTTGTCGAACGCATTTGGAGACACAGTACGCAGGTCGTTGTGATCCAAGTGGATCTGCTGCAGTGCAGCCATGTCTGTAAAAGATCATCACTGTTTTGAGACACGTGTTCCGTCTGTCACATATATGAATTTGGAAGTAATATGACTAAAACCTCCAGCAGCTCAGGCCCGGAATACGACGGCCACTAGATATGTACATATTAAGATATGGAATATAGGTCATCCCTGGGGAAGGCATTGATACGTTGCCAAAATAACTGACTCATTGACAATACAATGGTAGTAGGCAGACCATTGTTGTGCCACTCATTTTTGCTCAGTTTGTGTTTTTAGTCTGGAAAGTGTGAACATATTTTCAAGTATAATGGAGATTCAGATGGAGTATTTTCGTAGAATGATTTTGCACGACTGCCAATGTGGCTTAACTTGAGCGTCTGAGAGGGCTTTTGGGGACTATTCTCCGTCACGTGCCACTGTGTTCCGCTGGTTTGTAGTGTTTAAGAGGAGTGACAATCTCTTAAAGATGAAGAGAACAGTGGCAGACCAGCAACAGTAGTGACTGACAAACATATAACCGCTGTGGAAACAATGATTAGGGAAGAACCAAGGTCAACTTGCAAGCACATTGAGCTAACATTAGGGATTAGTTCACCGAGTGTTTCAATCATTCTTCATGAACACCTTCGTGCAAGGGGCCCATTGTTGCACGTGTCAGCTCACACCAGTAATGTAACAATGAAATTTCAGCAAGATACTGAAGCAAAACTATTGACTCATCCATTGTATAGTCTCGATCTGAACTATGTTATTTCTTCCTATTCCATATGGTGAAGAACTGACTTCCTGGTCACCGATTTTCTAACCTGAAGAAGCAGTTTCTGCATACGCAGAGTATGGCAAAAACTGCGTGTCGTCGATGCTTCCAGAAGTGATTACGCAAGATGAAACGCTGCATATAGTGTCAGGGAGAATACTTTGAGCAACTGGGCTAAACAAAACATTTCTGTGACTATTCGTATTTTGCTGCTTCAATACATATCTAATGACCCTCGTATGTGGGATATTCGATCATACAAAATCATCCTAATACGGAACCTGCCTTTGAAGAGTTCTGGTCCAACTGCGGCTATGTCGTTATTAGTGAGCTCAATGACAGTTACTCGTGCCAGATTCTGGAAGACGCCATCTTCTAGGTCTTTGATCTCGTTGTCTCGGAGGTTGAGGTACTCCAAGTTGGAAAGATCACTAAAGGCACCGATTTCCAGTTTCTGGATGTGGTTATTACTCAGGTGTATATATTCCAATTCGTCCAGGCCTCTGGAAACATTAGTCACTCAATGTCAGTACAAGTAATTAATTTTAGTTTCTAGACGCGTTATTTTCGCATTAACATAACAGTGATATAACCCAGATAATATAATCTTATTGTGTATATGAAACATGGCCTTATGACTTCACCAAGTTCTTCCATGAATCATACAACATATCAGACGTTTGAAATGATAAACATGAAGTGTCCGGCCAACAGGGTTAACATTTCAAAGGATGTTAGTATGTATGAAGTTGAATAAACTCCAAGTCAGAATAGCCAAATGAAAAGTTCTACAATATGAAACACAACTTTGATCAGAATCACAAATCAAACTTTGGTGATCTTACAGGTACTTTTTCTGTGTTCATATTTGTAAATATGTAAACACAACAACATGACTGTTTAGTGGTTTAGTTTCTTATTAGTTTAAACATGTATTTTGTGTTTCAAAGTTTGAACATAATATCAAGTTTAAAACCAACAAATTTATGTTGATGAAATAGTTTAAATATATTTTTTAGTCTAAATAGCATTGGAATTTTACTGCTTTATTTATTGTGAAAGAGAAAAAAATTAGTATGTCAATCACAAGGCAGTGTAATAACATTACGTGCATAAAGTAAAGGAATGTTATAAACTTCAAGATTATGTAATTTGCCCAACCACAGAAGGTGGCTGTAAGAATCATTGTATGCCAATATGTTGTATACTAACAACATATCGCGGAAGGTGCAATTTAACCTAAAACTCTCATTAAAATTGTTCGATTAGGGAAAGAAGCCCATTTGATACCAGTGTCCCCCTAATATATAAAACAGGAGCAGATATTTTGGATATGTGTTTCAGCAACGTAATTAAACTTGTCATCTCGTAACATTTTTATATGGATGTCATTTTACCTGCGATGTGCCAAGTGAAAAGTAAATCATTCATTTACATTATGTTTTTTGTACATACTTGAAACTTTCTGATCCTATTTCCAAAAGTTGATTATCGCTCAAGTCCAGGCCGTTGAGAGCGGTCAGGTACTCGAAAGCCCTCGGTGGAATGGAAGTTAACCCGTTGTGTTGGAGAAGGAGCTTCTTAAGTTTGTCAAGACCCTTGAAGACCTTAGAGTGGATGGACCTGATGTTGTTGTGGTTGAGGCGTAGTTCCTGAAGCTCTGCCAGATCTTTGAAAGCCTCGTCTTGAATAGTGCTGAGATGGTTGAAGGACAAGTCTAGTCGCAGAAGCTGGGGAGGTAGACCTTCTGGTGACGAGATTTTGTTATGTCGCAGCTCCAGGTACAGGATGTTTGCCGGGATATCATTTGGAATCTTCGTCAGACTGGCGTTGAAACAAGCTCCGGAGTTCTTGCCCCATTTGCATGCACTTGCTCTAGTTTCAGGAAGCATCAACAGAAGGACCACAGATGCCCACCAAAGACAGCCTTTCTTCTGTGGTACCCTGCACAGAGGAGATATAGATTTTACACATAGGTTTTGTTACTAAAATATCTGTACTGTAAGAATTTTCACGTCATGAAGGCACAACGGGCTCTTGTGAAACATGCTTTTCGTATGGAAGAATCAAATGCGCCGTTTTTGTTTTTTCAAATGCAAGTAAGATAAAATAGGAACCTGCATTTCGGTATGAAATGTGTCAAAGAATACCATGGTACTCGTATGTATGAAAAACCCTTTATATTATTGTACTTTCTTTTAAATAATAAAATTTAAAATTTTGAACATCTTTATCGCTCGGAACATCATAATATAGTTTTGAATCGAAATAATTATGAACAAATCTACTTTCATAGGCCACGTTGGTATATATATATATATATATATATATATATATATATATATATATATATTCCTTTAAAATAAAAACAAAGTTTGAGACAAAGTGTTTGAATTCTTGGTTTATACAGTGGAGAATGTCGTGAGCTGATGAAACTGACCACCGTTGTCCATACATTTTTGACCTCTCTTTAGGAAACTATCCATCACTCGCCATAGTTCACGTTGAGAAATGCTGGCAATTTCCGGGTGGATATTTCGTTTTAATTCTTCCCGTGTGTGTGTGTGTGTGTGTGTGTGTGTGTGTGTGTGCGCGCGCGCGTGTGCATGTGCGTGTGCGTGTGTTTGTGTGGGGGGGGGGGGAGGTTTGTCTGTACATTTTGTGCTTTAAGTTACACCAGACATAGAAATCGCTTATTGGAGCTCCGAGAAACCTTTCTCCGCTAATGACGCACTAGACACCAATTTTTTCATCATGAAGGGCTACTTCATGAAGTGGAGTTGCAGCGCCAATTTTGTTCGAATCAACAGTTGACGCCCGTACGTACGGATTTTACCCCCTTTTTTAGAGAATTGATAGACAGTCTGTTTATGCCTTATATTTTTCAAGAAGACTCTGCAACTGCTTACATGGCCAATATTTCGATGAGAACAATTGAAAGTGTGTTTCAGGACAGCATTATTACGGGGAGTGATGGATAGTTTCCTAAAGAGGTGCCAAAAAATGGATGGACAATGACGGTGCCCAATTTCAGCATCTCCTTTCATAAAGTTGATAAGTAAAGCCTTTAAAAGTTGTATGGTTTCATCCACGCCTTTCTGTGATAGCGGCAGACGACAACGAGCACCGAGAACGCAGACAGGGAAACACAGCGCAGCCGGTTCGGAACCTTTTTACACTCGCGGTACTGTCAAATTTCTTTTCTATATCAAGATTAATTGCATTTATAAAATTAGTAAGTTTTGTCCATCTTTTAAAGTTTACCAAGTACCCAAAAGGTACCCCAGTATGTAGATGACAAGGATATTTCCAATAAAAATATAACATATACAGTTTATTATGAAAAACATTTGGCATTTTAATCAAAATAGTTAAAGAGAGGACTTTGAAAAAATAAAAAAATTAAAAAAAGTTTCAATTAAAGAATAGTTTGTGATGGGGATATTTTCTTGAAAAACGTGGCATCGGTTCCATGACTTTTCGTTTTTGACCTGTATTGTTACACACACACACACACACACACACACACACACACACACACACACACACACACACACACACACACACACACATATACAAACAAACACACACACACACATACACACACACTAACACTGCCTTTTTTCTAAAAATGCGCTTTTCTTTTCTGCGCTAAGAAGGCGTTAATAAACAGTGAATTTCCAGTGAAATATTAATTACTGTGTTTCTATGAAAGAAAGAAATTGAGTATATGAGTACTTACATGCTTCATCCAAGATGTACTGCGATGATACCAGAAAATAACTTTAATATTTTATCAAAATTGCCATGACCTCTTCCTCATTAAGCAGATAAGACAACTGAATGAGGAGCCAAATATTCAGCAAACAAATTTGGATATTGACCCACATTACCCATTCGCTTTCTTTCTTTTTCTTTATCTTTTGTCTACTGCTTGTTTACAGTAAGTAGAAGGACATTATTTTCCACCAAAACTTCTATGCCAAGACTACAACGGAAATACACAATTAAAAAAGCGTCCATGTGTGTAAGTGCGTCTGCTGTCTATGTATTTGTGAAAAGTATAACTGAAAAACGAAGAGTGCGACATGAAGAAAAAATCTTATGTGTTACACTCACATGACTTTCTCTACTCTTGTACTAACCATTATTACAAACTCTTATTCCTATATCTTCTTTGTGTTAGTTGTAAACATTTGTACAAATTATCCTCTTGTTTATCTTCTTGTGGGTAGAAGGGGAATATTAGAATACAGTAGACTTTGTACGATAGTCAAATCGTTTGAAGCTTTGAGATCCCGTTCTCTTTGCACATTTAATATAAAAAATGAACACCGATGTTCTATTTCACGTAAGTTTTGAGTTTTTCGAAACTCACACACGTAACAAGGAATATCTCCGAAATGGTTCACCCTAAAAAAAATTATTTTGACATAAATTGTGTATTTTAGCAAGATCTACATTTTTTGTATAGTATGATTTGGTCTATCTCTACCGGTTTACCAGTTATGCAAAAGTCGTCCAGAGTAAATACGACTACAGGAGCTATAGCCTGAAAATTCAAGATATACATTTCATTTTTCATAAAAATATCTCAAACATATATCATTTTAATCAAAATCGTTAGAGCCATTTTCAAGAAAATCACAACTGTCGAAAAATTGTCCATATAAAGGGTAGTTTAGGGTGGGGCTATTTTCTTCAAAATCTTCGTGTCATTTAAATTAAATACCACTTTGGTTTTTAACCGGCGTTTCGTTTTGAGTTATGCTGTCCACAGACTGACAGACATACACACACGCGCGCGCGGACATTTTTCTAAAAAATATTTTTCTTTATGGTTTCAGGGGTCTCAAAACATATATTTGCGGTGAAATCTCGACATCGAATTTTTGGCTGGAATACAATACTTCCACTACTTACCAGTAGAGAAAGTAAAAAGATCCCCCCCCCCAAAAACTTTTAACTTTACGAGGGATCATATTGAATTTCAAAACTTTTGCAATTTTCATTCAATTCGGATAAAATTTAATAGGTTAGTTATCCAGGCTAAGATATGGTTAACTACAAAGTGTGGAGTAATGTGGTTAATAATTTTCCGTTTTATAGGATATTTTATTCCATTGTATAACGTTTTTCAAAATGTCCCATGCGTATGAATTTTTTTGATTTTGGTTTGAAAGTTTTCTAGTGAGTGATGACATATACAATTGGTATTAATTACAATAAACTACACACTTTTACACTATTAAAAATGTGCATATTCCTCATATATGCTCACCTTTTTAGAATATCAGAATATCTTTTTTAGATTTTGACATCAACTTTTAGTAATATTCAACATACTTGAAAATGCATTCCTCCTGTTAAAAATATGGCACTTTTCTAATTGTATACAAAGTTTGGAGCTTCTTGAACCACAATTTGTGCATTAGGAGCATTTTGAATGTTGAAAAGGCAATATTGAAACCAAAAGTTAATTTTATAAAGGGACATGCATTCAAGTTGCAATTTCTGTTTCAAAAGTTGCCAATACTATACATAAATATATCTCCTACCTTGAACTTTTTTTTTGTCTCCTCTGCAGCCGTTTTGGGGAGCTTCCTACCTTTTTTGCAATTTCCCCCCACCCTTCATTTATCAAAATGTTTTGTTTTCTTCTTCTTTTGTGTTGATCATTTTTCCTGCGAGTGCTTATATACATTTTTCTAACAGAAACTTCCATTTTCAGTTTCTCTCAGGCATGCATCCATAATCTGTTCATAATGACACTGTTAACCACCAATCAAAAGATCATCATGTAGCAATCAATACTTCGCTGTCTATGCACATTCTCACGCGGATGAAAGCGTTGATTTCTGTATATGAAATAATGCTACTCTGTTTAATTAATGTTAATATTGCAAATAACATTCTTAAAAATTTAATTTGTGTTCTCCTTTGTGAAAGTCTGTTGTTTTAAATATCATAACATATATACTCGTATCATTGCGTCAAGGCCAACGTAACAATTTAGTACATTATTGTCGAGTGAGAGAGTGAATGAGTGAGTGGGAGAGTGACTGCTGAGTGAATATGTGAGTGAGTGGGTGAGTCAATGAGTGAGTGGGGGTTTAAGGGCCCATGATCAATGTGTGTCGAGAGTAACGGATTACAATCAACAACAAAAGGGCAGTTAAACAATAGGCCTTGACATTAATAATATAATTACCTGAAATTTACACCTCTGAAGTTTGAAATTCCAGAGGTCATTGCGCGTCCTAAAAGCCTTGGCACATTGTTATCACACATCCTAACCTCAATAATATAGCCACAAATAAATTTAGCTTTCACTACAGAACGACAAACCTACATCCGACCTTTACCGTCTTCACACTATATCACGGCCTTGATTCTCCATTCTCTTTGTACGTATGGCCACCACATAAAACAACGAATAACGACTTCCTATTTTAAAAAAGTATGTGTTTCAAAATTCAAACCAATAACAAGAAAGTAAAATATCAACTATATAGTTGAACATTGCTTAGAGGAGATAGATTTTGAGTATACCCAATAAATTGATTAAATTAATTAATATATCAAGAATGTGGTTAGTTGTGTTCTATTAGCATGGCCATGCTAATATTGGCGTGTTGTTTATGTCACGATAATTACTGAGTTCGTAACAGATTATATCAGTGTAATTAAAACAAAGGTGGTAAAATGTAATACTTTTGTATACGTTAGTTTCAACAATAATACTAAATTAACATCACAAACAGTTGGGACCTGAGTAAATGCTGTTTCTAATTTGAGGAAAGTGAAGGAGTAGGGAAATCCGGAAATCCCGAAAAACAAAAGAAGATGTAGTGCAGTGTCCTAGGTAAAATAGTCTGCTTTATGATAAGTATCAAGGTGCTCCAAGGTACACAGTGTTTTTTCAACAATACGCCTCCTACCATAACATAATGTGCTCCCTGTAGTAAGCAGTGATAACATAAATATCATATTTCTTCATTCATTTTTACTTTCTCTACTGGTAAGTGGGGGAAGTATTGTATTCCACCCAAAAATTCGATGTCGAGATTTCACCGGAAATATAAGTTTTGAGACCCCCTGAACCCAAAAGAAAAAGCATTTTTAGAAAAAGGTTCGTGTGTGTGTCTGTGGACAGCATAACTCAAAAACGAAAAGTCGGTTAAAAACCAAAGTTGGTATTTAAGTTTAATGTCTTTCAAGGATGTGACACGAAGATTTTGAAGAAAATAGCTCCACCCTAAACTACCCTTTACATGGAAAATTTTTCGAAAATTTTGATTCTCTTGAAAACGGCTCAAACGATTTTGATTAAAATGTCATATGTTTGAGATATTTTTATGAAAAATTAAATATATATCTTGAATTTTCTGGCTAAAGCCCCTGTAGTCGTATTTACTCTGGACTACTTTTGCATAACTGGTAAACCGTTAGAGATAGACAAAATATTACTATACAAGAAATGTAGATCTTGCTAAAATACACAATTTATGTTCCAATAAATTTTCTTGTAGGGTGAACCATTTCGGAGATATTCCTTGTTATGTGTGTGAGTTTCGGAAAACTTAGAACTTTCGTGAAATGGATCATCGTTGTTCATTTTTTAATATGTTAAGTGTGCAAAGACAACAGAATCTCAAAGCTTTAAAACATTTGACTATCGCACAAAGCCTACTGTATTCTAATATTCCCCTTGTACCTACAAGGAAATAAACAATAAGTTGTACAATTGTTTATCTCAACTAACATGAAGAAGATATAGTAATAAGAGTTTGTAAGAATGGTTAGTACAAAAGTAGAGAAAGTCATGTGAGTGCAACACATGAGAGTTTTAATTACTAAATTTAATTTATTTATCAATTATAGGGACATCTGTCTTTTAGCAGACAGTGACAGTGCGGTGAAATATAGCACGTAGTAATGTTAACTTGGGAGACAATGATGATAGTTTCTTGACAGATCCTGAAAGTAAATAACAATAATTGATGGGAAGACAAGTTGCTTTATTTGATCATGGGGTGTGTCGAGCGCGGAGTGATACTATACGCACAGTTTATATCAGGATGGAATGACTACAGTCAATAATAACTAGTGTTCTTTATTATTTGAAACAATGTTACACACTCAGCCTATTATTGAGAGCAGGAAGTTTGCCAGGGGTGACGGCAGAAAGCCTTGTCCCTTGTCACCAGTGTCGATGTGTTTCTTACCGTCACATGCCAGGTACTCGGTGATCTCCCAGTTCTCCTGCGATATTTCTCCACACTGCACGTTGTTCGCGATGACTTTTTTCTCCTTTGCCCACATCAGAACCTCGCGGAGTGTGCAGTCACATTTCAATGGATTTCCTTGCAGGTCTAATCGTTTTAATTGTTGAATTTCTTTGAAGGTTTCAACATTGACCTTAGTGAGATCATTGTGTCCAAGATTCAAATTTTTGAGTTCCTTGGTATATTTGAAAACTCCTTCAGGGATCTCCTTTAATGAGCAATATGAGATATCCAGTTCCTCCAGGTTGATCAGGTGAGTGAAGAAATCGCTGGGTAATTTTGATCTTTGCGTGTTGCCTGAAAGGTTGAGCCTTCTAAGTAAATTGAGTCCAAGGAGAGGAGTTATGAAGCGGATTCTGTTATTCTGTAGCTGAAGGGAGAATAAGTATCTGCCACATGATAAAGAGACAGCGTTAAACTCGGCTAGATGGTTGTTGTTCAAGTGCAGGTGGTTGAGATTGGGCAGATCGGCGAATATTCCTGATGGAAGAGTCTTCAACTGGTTGTGGTCCAGGAATAGGTCCGAAAGACACTCGCCCAGTCCCCTGTAACATTGCACATTATACGTGTGAAGAAACCTCTTAACTTAATTTAAAATTAACTCCTATATTTTGAAAACATATCTCAAATTAAATACATCCTTAAAATGCCGTAAGATGAGCCCTAATCTTATATACAATCGACAGCATGGAATTCTGCTAGGCGCTTAGTAATCACATTGTCATTCTTTTATTTTGTCAAATTATCAATGTCATTCTTTTGAGAGGTAGAACTGGAACTTAAGAATTCAATACCACAACCGGGATTTGAACCACAGACCTTCCGCTTACCGGGCGGACGCTCTAACCACTGAGCTATTGTGACAAACTGCCAGAATGGCATAAAATTCTCAAACCAGTTCGTATTTTTCCTGGTAAACCACAAAGGCAGTCTCACATCAGAGATAATTACCCCAATGGTGACTTACTATTGTAAGTACTTTATATCCCAGGATTAAATAACCTTCATATGGTAATTATTATTTATTTATGCCAACAAACTTACTGTTGGTGTTTTTAAACATACAAGCCATGTGTGGGCAAAGTTTGAGAGGTAGAACTGGAACTTAAAAATTCAATGCCACAACCGGCTTGTATGTTTAAAAACACCAACAGTAAGTTTGTTGGCATAAATAAATAATAATTACCATATGAAGGTTATTTAATCCTGGGTAATAAAGTACTTACAATAGTAAGTCACCATTGGGGTAATTGTCTCTGATGTGAGACTGCCTTTGTGGTTTACCAGGAGAAATACGAACTGGCTTGAGAATTTAATGTCATTCTGGCAGTTTGTCACAATAGCTCAGTGGTTAGAGCGTCCGCCCGGTAAGTGGAAGGTCTGTGGTTCAAATCCCGGTTGTGGCATTGAATTTTTAAGTTCCAGTTCTACATATAACTAGGAGTTATTTCCGGGCTTTCCAGTTCTACCTCTCAAACTTTGCCCACACATGGCTTGTGTGTTTAAAAACACCAACAGTAAGTTTGTTGGCATAAATAAATAATAAGGCATTCTTTTGTTTAGCCATTGTCACCAACTGTATCCCACAAATCTCTGAAAAACAATTTAGTACACATTATAATCAATAAACAGTCAAAATATCACTCCCATTTCAATTTGACAATTGTGTTTTTAACAATCGTTCATTTAATAATTACTGTGTTACGTTTGCGTGCACTCTATCATACTAGTTTTACTGAAACCAAGTCTTATTAGCGAACCATGAAACTATAATAAATTCAAGGAATAAAATACCAAGTAATGTTATATTAATAGAAAATGCCTTAAATTTAAATGTGGAATTGTACATTTTCTCTCTCTAGAATCTCTAAATACTAAGCTAAGAATATGCAATGCATACACGCTCATTGTTTTTACAGTTTATACCCTTTCATTGATTTCTGTATATGGTTTCAAATTGTACGATATAAGGTTAGGACTGTGTTATTAAAATTAAAGTTAAAGTTATTAAAATTATTTAATAATTTTTAACTGCAGGTATTTAATACAAAAATTAAAAGAGAGAATTTAAAAAAAAACAGCAAAGAAACAAACAAACTAGAAGTTGGGCATCCCCCTTGGTAATGCTAGAGTTAAAATAACCACGAAGGGTGTTGTCGGAAGACGTGTGATAAAGCAGGAGATTTAAGTTGGACTTACTTGAATGCATGGGGACCAAGCTCCCGGATATTGTTGTGACTCAGATATAACTCAGTCATCTCACCAGCGCCGAGGAATGTCTCATCCTGTATCACTTCTATCTGGTTATTGCTAAGGTCCATTTTGACAACCTTATTCAGGTCAGTGAAAGCTCCAGGTTCAACAATCCTAATGCGGTTGTTGGATATTTCCAAACGCCACAGCATCTTGAGGCCTCTGAACGCGTTGGCAGGAATGACTTCAAGCGTTCCAAAATTCAACTTCAAGTGATGCAGACTCACCAAGTAATCGAGCGCCCCAGGTTTCACAGTCTTCATCTTATGATATTGCATCGACAATGTCGTCAGGTCCTTCAAATCTAGCAACAGAGATTTCAGAAGCTTTAGACTTCAATAAATTTTCACAACTAATAGTAAGTACAATTGCTGTATAAGTACTACTCGTAGACCGTATTTTGAGCCCTGGAATCTAGAGCTAAGGACGTTCGAGTCAAGAAGGCTGTAATAACTGAGCATCGCTGTCCACATTCCGGTGTTACAAGTTGTCCAGTTTGCTGCTCACATTACCTTTGTTACTGTTCATTAGAGCTAGGACAACTATCCCTTTGCTTGCAACGTGGACGCACTTCAAGTATGTGCGGATAGTACGGAGAGGGGAAGGGGTGACATAGATAACCTGGAACGTTAGACATCACAGTCAGGGTGTAATAACAATAAAAAAATATAAATTATAGAAACATACATGCATATTGTCAAAAACATAAATATTTACGTGTTGCATTACACTCTCGTCTATTTATTTGTTAAATAGTTTAATATGTTTCCTAATGAAGTTTTTAAACTTAGGATGGAGTAGTTTGTATCATTATTTTACATAAATCTTCAAAAAACTCCGATAGTAGTGTGAACTGTCTTGCTCTTGCGTCTTCTTACTACCTGACAATGCTACAAGTGTTTAACAATTTTCTTTACAATACGGTATTTGTGTATGACACAACCTAGATTGTATGTTTCCTCCATTCACGGTGAAATAATTTGTAGAAATTCTTCCACTGAGGTGTTCAATGTGGCAGCGCGTGATGATTCTGTCATACTGAACTTTGTATAGTGCAGAACACAGAGCCAGCACTGCAGTCAATGGCTGTCAACTGTACTGCCCTGGATCCGTGTTTAACATCACCTGTACTAGGTAGAGTGTTGATTCCCTGCTTAGTGGATATTTGTCCCAGCTCTAGTAACCATACCGGTTTACTTTTGTTTAACCAATTAACAAACAGGTATGAGAGGTAGAACTGGAACTTAAAAACTCAATGCTACAGCTGGCATTTGAACCACAGACCCTCCACTTACTAGGTGGGTGCTCCAACCATTAAGCTACTGTGACAACCTGCCAGAATGACATTGAATTCTCAAACCAGTTCGTATTTTTCCCGGTACACATTACATTCACACATTAGTGAAGTAACATTGCGAACTAAGTGTAGTCAAGTGAAAGTCGAACTGATCAGATTAATGAAGTGTCAGTGAAAATTGTGAAATAGAATCCAAAATACCACTCTAAGAATAGCTTTTGTAAACAACACTTAAACTATGTCTGATTTTGTAATCAACAAAGAAAGTCGTCCAATTATTCATACTTATTTGCTATTATTATACAGAGCGGCGCGGAGCCAAGTGACACATTTCAAACTTGAATATTTCGCAGAGACCCTTAGTTGGTGGGCGAGGTGGGAACCGGAAGAGGAAAGAACACCACGTTATACGGTCAAAGAAGATGGTCTCACCTCAGTTGTATTTATTGCAAAACTATCGTAAGTCCAACGTCTCTTAGACATTTTATTGATGATCGGCATTTTCATCTTACGGGCTTCGTCAGCAAACACTGGCCTCCAGTGATCCCTCACGAGCAGCACGAAATGCCGTTGTACTCTCCTAAACTGACAGTTTGGTGTGGAATAGATGTTTCTGGGATTATAGACGCGTATTTTTTCCAAAATGACAAAAAATTGGTTCACAACGTTATATCACTCTGATGCAAAACTTTGTTGAACCTTCCTTCCAACAATTTGGACCTTTATTTTCAGATACGTGGTGCAATAGTCCACATTGTGCCAAAGAGTATCACCGTTGTCCATAGACTTTACGGAAGGATCAACCCTCTTTTTGGAAACATCCCGTGGCCTTCTCGATCAACGATCTTACTGTTCCAGGTGTTTTTCAATGGGGATTTTAGAAGGACCATGTTTTCAAGAATCATATTCAGAGAAATCAAGAAGTTAAACAAGCCATCATTGACGAAGTTGCATCTATTGACAACGACCTGCGGAGGCTGGTCTTCAGAAGCGTTTACAAGAGTGCATCAATATGAATGAAAGCCATCCTTCCGACCTGTTTACAAAAAATAAAATTTCGAATGCTGGCAAGTAATTGGCCTATTTCAGTGTATTTAAAGACTAAACAACCTTTTCCTGTTTCCACTTGATATATGGCCGCTTAAAAAGTGTCAGTTGGCTCGGTGACGCCCTCTTCTATCTAGCTTACCTTCGAAGGCGCCTTCATGCAAAATCTCCAACTTGTTGTTTTCCATGACAATGTGTTCCAGATTCGTCATGCCACGGAAGACCCCAGCTTTGATCTCTGTGAAAGGATTTTCATCAATGTTGAGGATAAACATCTTTCTGAGTCCCTCAAAAGTTCCCGGCTCAAGCACCTTCAGATTGTTGCGGGAAAGGTGCAAATTGCCTCTGAAATTAACGAGGTCCTTGAATGTGCCAGGTTGTATCTCTTCGAGGACATTACCAAAGAAGGTCAACGTTTCGAGCGATTTTAGACCTGAGAACATCCCGGCTGTCAGAACGGTAATCCTATTATCATCCAGGAATAATTGCTGCAGAGTCCCTCTTGATGGGGAGAAGACGCCATCCTCCAGATGGGCAATTTCGCAGTTTCTGAGGTTGAGCTCCTTGAGAGCCACCAATCCATTCAGAGCATTGCCTCCTAGAGTGGAGAACTGGTTTCCTTCCATGATGAGCTGCTCTAGTGTATCCAGACCCTAGAACAACCAAGTGCTTATTGACAAATTTATTAATTAGCAGTTACCACATTAAGATTGAAACTTCATTTTTTTTGGAGGGGTCTGCTTGAACCTGTTCATCGTGAAAGAGAGCAATGAGAGAGCAGGGAAGAGCTATGAAGGAGAGCAAATAGTAGGATCACAAGCTTTAGAGTATGTGTTAGGAGAGTGATCCAGGAAGTAACGACCGTTTGTACATTACCACTACACATATCCTTATCCAAAGTCGAATGATTTCCTCGATATATTTACTCAGTGTTCCGTGAATGCCAGTTCAAATAAATTGATATTGTGCATTCTGTGATTGTTCAAACTGGAATGTGTGAACCGCCGGCTCTGAGGTGAAGAGTGTTGCATTTTTTTGAAAGTTCGGAAGTGAAACCTCTAGAAGTTCGCCATTGGTTTAAGAAAGTGTAGTCGCGATGAAAGCAATAAAGAAAAGAAATGCGAACAAACCCTTGCGAAATGTGCAACAGCGGGCGAAGAAATGTGAATGAGGAAATCCGACCCGGACGTCCGTCACTCATCACAGATATTTGAAGGATCAAGTTAATAGCAAACTCGTACAATGCATTGTTCAGGGTGGTAGACGCATTGAAAATAATGGATATTGATTGCAATCGTTACTTATGTGGTTTATGTTTAAACTTAAATTTATGCAAACGCACTCTGTACGGCACCGGGAAATGTTTTTATTGATAAACATGTACAACATAACCAAAAATAATTAAAATCCGTTAATTTTTCAAATGTCCACTTATGAAAGCGCGTGTATTTTATATAATTAATGTACTCTATTTGCTTAAACAACCGAATTAACTATTTTAGGGTCTATGATGAAAAATGTCTTATTAGGTCCTACCGTAAAATTCACCCCAGCAATAGCAACTGGGGGGAGGGGGGAGGGGAATTTATGCCCACCTTCCGTAATTTTTTAAATGTTGTCGTTTAATTTTTTGATTAAAGACATGCAGTTATTCTCAATAACTGTTTCTACGACTGAATTTTGCGTAACTGTTTCAAAGTTTTCATTGTTAATCTTTTTGAGAAACTATGAAATGTCAAGGTGGCCATAAACGTCGGTATAACGTGATTCATGTAAAAAAGTAAAAAAAGAAATAGTTAAATAATGTTAAATATTGCCTTTATAAACATGACAAGTTATAATACTAAATTTTAAAATAAACTTGTTTTAAAGTATGCTCAGACATTCTGCTACCAGTGATGTTTACAAAGTATCCCCCCCTCCTCCCGTAGGTAGTATAAGTTTTGTAATAAGGGTTGGTATTGCTAGAGTTAATTATTCAATGATACAACTGAACTATATTAGTGGCTGGAATCGAAAATATTAAAATAAACTGAAATTTAGAGATTAAGAGGTCAGGAATAAAATACAAGAACCTAAGAATCCGGTTCTTGGGATGAAATGGTATTTGGAATAAAGGAAGATTGACTCTACAGATGGGGTACATCTTGATGCTGGCTAACCAGGCTCAGCCTCTGCCTCCTTGGGTTGCAGAGATGCATATACTATCGCATAGGGGTGTGCCAAGACTATTGGAAACTTACGTGTAGGTAAAATAAGCACAGAATATTTATATAACACAATCGTTAAGCTCACCTTAAACGCTTCGGGTGCAACCTCTGTGATGTTGTTGCTGCCTAGATTGAGGAAGTGGACATTTTTGGCGCCCTGGAAGGCCTCCGAAGGTATGGCGTGTATACGGTTGTTATCCAGGTTGATTTTAACTCCAGCACTGTCCTTGCCTAGACCAGCAAACGCTCCTGGTTCAATAGTGGTTATTTTGTTATTGCTGATGATAAGATCGCGGAGCTGGGATAGACCATCAAATGTCCCCTTCTTCAGTACCGGTATACGATTGTGGTCCAACTTCAAAGAGGTAAGCTTCTCAAGGTTCTTAAAAGTGCCAGGCTCCAGACCCTGTATCCTGTTCTCGGTGAGGTCAAGTTCCACCAATTGCGCCAAGTTGTCGAACGCATTTGGAGACACAGTGCGCAGCTTGTTGTGGTCCAAGGAGATCTCTTGCAGTGCCGTCATGTCTGTAACAGATCAACAGTTATTTGTTTCAAATATTTCAGTTAGCATACATCTAATACATGTGCGTATTGAGTAGAAATATGTCTCCAGCATCAGCCCGTCAATATGGTGAAGAAGCAATCATGCAAAATCACCCTAATATAGAATTTACCTTTAAAAAGTTCTGGTCCAATTGCAGTTATGTCGTTATTATCAAGCTCAAGAAGGGTAACGCCTACCAGATTCTGGAAGACGCCATCTACCAGATCTTTGATTTTGTTGTTTCGAAGGTAAAGATACTTCAGTTTGGATAAATCCTTAAAGGCACCAATTTCCAATTTCTGGATGTGGTTATAATCCACGCGTAGTTCCAACAATTCGTTCAGGCCTCTGTAGACATAATTCGCTCAATGTCAGTACAAATGATTTATGTTACTTGCTAGATACATCTTATTCACACTAAAATGCATATTATTAAATAATTTTAATATGTATACGGAAGATCACCGAGTCCTTCCACCTATCACAAGCTTATAATGATACATATAGGCTACCATTTTAGATATTGTGTACTTGTAACAAAGTAGAATAACACTGCCATTAAACAAACCTGTACCCTGATGATATATTTTATGAGTGGCGCCTTTACTTACGGTATATCACTTGAAAAGTAAACCATTCACACTATTTTTGTACATACTTGAAACTCTCCGAATTGATTTCCTTCAGCTGATTATCGCTCAAGATCAGATCGGTGAGAGCAATCAGTAACTCGAAAGTCCCCGGTGGAATGGAAGATAACTTGTTATAGTGGAGAAAGAGTTTCTTGAGTTTCTCAAGGTTCTTGAAGGCTTGAGGGTGAATTGAACTAATGTCGTTTTCGCTGAGGCGCAGTTGCTGAAGATCTCTGAGATTTTTGAAAGCCCCATCTTCAAGGGTGCTGAGACAGTTTGCGGAGAGGTCGAGATTCACAAGCTGAGGGGGTAGGCCTTCTAGCGACCGGATGCTGTTATATCGCAGCTTCAGGTACAAGATATTTCCCGGAATGTCATCTGGAACTGCCGTGAGATTTGCGCCGAAGCAATCTCCTGAGTCCTTGTACCATTCGCATGCATCAGCCCTAGCTTGAGGAAGCAAGGCAAGCAGCAATAGAAAGATGGCAGAAACCCACCAAAGACAGCATTTCTTCTGTGACACCCTGTAGAGAGGAAACACAATTTTATTTTTACAGCTAGGTGTTATTACTAAAATGTTTGTACTAGAACAAATCTCTGATACTCTGGATTTTCAATAGTGTTATTACGACGTAGGTGGTCGACACTGTCATAAATGAAATTGAATAATTGGGATAGGAAATTTGGGAAGGAAACGTTTCCGACCTAAGTTTAGGGTAGCTTTCCGCCACTTGCCTGACTCACAAAAGCTTGGAAAGAATCTCAGTCAGGAAAAATAACTTCAACAACCTCTAATAGACTGTTATACATTCTATAAGCAAGTGCAGAATAATGCTTTGGGGAAATTCTCCGGAAGTTAAGAGAGTATTTATTTTAAAAAGCAAGCCATGTGCATTACATGCAATGAAAAGACGTAATGTACATGTAAACCACTAATCAAAGAACCTGAAGTGTTGCACTCACATGACTTCATCTGCTCAGCGCTAGCGTCGCTAATTCTTTATCAAGTAGTCCTCGATTGGTTTCATAGGGACCTAACGAGGCTGAGTGCATCCCGCCCCAGACCTCCAAGCGAAGAAAAACTCCCCACGCCGGTGCCAGGAATCGAAAACGGATTCTTCGCACCAAAGGCAGGTGCGCTACCAGTTAGCTACGGAGCCGATCAACTTAACAGGAGATTACAAGGTCAATTTGCTTAAAAAATTACATTTTTTATTTTTAGAATGATATTATTTGACATTTTCTGAACATTTTCACATATAATTTACTTTTGGGGGCACAACATAAACATTTTTAATATATTTTTGAAACTTTTGCTGCATTTGACCTTCATTTACATTGTTACAGAACAAATAATTTTTTATTCAATTTGGCTAAAAATACGAAATTCCGCTCATTTTATAGCGGAATTTACGCTGCAGCAACTGGTACCACTTGTGCCAGGTTGTAAAATACATTTTCTGTTATAAAGTTGCCGTTGTCTCAGAAACTATGAAATATATGAATCTCAAATTTTCTACACGCATAAAGCACACCTTAACAGAGTTTTGGATCTAGTTTTGTGCTGATCAATGAAATATTTAAAAACATTTACATAAATAAACCTTATATTACAAAACAATATCCATATATTTAAAAAGCACTGCCTGAAATAGCTGAAAAAATTTCAAATTAATATCTGTAATAGTTCTTGAGAAAAGTGTAAGTCAACAATTTTAATATTGGCGGGATAGGGCTTTTAATCTCCCCTTAAATAATAATTAGGGTATTTTCCCATTTTGAGTTAGGCTCTTCACAGATAGCGGACTTCTGTCTAAAATGCTTCTTTTTTGGGTGGGGGGGGGGGGTATTCAGTAGACCCAAAACGTGCATTTCCAGTGAAAATTTTAGTATCAAATGTTTGGGTGGAATACAATGTTTCCTTTAGGTAGTAAAGAGAGTGAAAATGTTCACTAAAGTCGGGCGGGCGGGCCCTTCCTTCTCCAAATAACCCTATTCAATCAGCAATAAATGAAATGTCAATTGCTGAGTATCTCTGAAAGAAAGAAGTTGTACTTACATGCTGTACACAAAACTCACTGCGACGATATCAGACAAGAACTTGAATATATTTTATCAAAATTGCCATGACCTCTTCCTCGTTATGCAGATAATGAACCAAATATTCAGCAAACAAATTTGGATATTGACCCACGTTGCCCATCCATGACTTTTCCTTCTTTCTTTCTTCTGTTTACTTGTGAGACGTAGAGGAATATTCCTTTAAATCCAGAGATTCAATACCGAGATTTCACGTGCCTTCATAAAAAAGCATTTTTACTTTCTCTGCTACTACAGTAAGTAGGTAAAGCATTGTATTCCACCCAAAAACTCCACGTAGGTAGATCCGTGTGTGTGTGTGTGTGTGTGTGTGCGTGCGTGTGTGCGTGCGTGCGTGTGTGTGCGCGTGCGTGCGTGTGTGCGTGCGTGCGTGCGTGTGTGTGTGCGTGCGTGCGTGCGTGTGTGTGTGTGCGTGCGTGCGTGCGTGTGAACAGCATAACTCAACAACGAAACTCGGTTAAAATCAAAAATTCGAATTTAACTTAAAAGGTGAGTCAATTAATAACACTAAACAACACTTACATTATAATTTTCCGGAACGCGTTTCGGAGGTTAACTTTCCTCCATTATCAACCGGACAATAACTGGGTTTCCATGGTGTTGCATGGTGCGGGTGGCGATGCTTCTTCTGGTGTTTCTTCTGGTAACGGTTCAAGGAACTTGCTGAAAATATCTTTCTGAGGAATGTCGAAATTAAATACTCGGTTTCTATTTTTTAAAATGAAGATTTGTTCCCATGTGGACAGTTCTTGTTTTCTGGTTATATGTTTGAGAAGTTTCGGTTCTAGCTTTATGTCATGATTTTTTGTCCAAAAGTGAAAGGCACCTGCTGATTTTTCTAATTGTTTACTCTTAATGCTCCTAACGTGTTCCTTGGATCTAATTTCTAAATATCTTTTGGTTTTTCCTATGTATATTTCATTACAATCACTGCATTCAATTTGGTATATGCCAGATTTTTTGGTAGGTGGAATAGCATCTTTGATGTTTGAAAGTAGTAGGTTTTTTATAGAGTAATGGTTTACTGGTGCTAGCTCAATGTTGTATTCCTTGAACACTTTTTTAAATTTATCAAAGGCCCATGGATGATATGAGAATTTTTTAATGTCATTTTTGTTTTTGCTGCTGTGAGAGTTGTAGCTTCTTTTAATAATCTTTCCTTTTCTGCTCGTTTTACTTTTTATCTACTAATTCTTTGGGGAAGCCGTTTTTTTTGTGCTATTTCAATTATTTTGTAATATTCTGTTTTGTATTCTTCTGCTGAAAGAGGGATGTTCACCAATCTATGTGTTAAACTATTGAAAATTGCTTGTTTGTGGCTCCTTGGATTGTAACTATTAACTTTTATGTAGTTGTCTGTCTGCGTTGGTTTTCTGTGAATACCGAAATTTATTCTAACCTTGTTTTTGATTAATTTTAGATCTAAAAATGGTATTTTATCATCTTTTTCCACTTCCACTTCCGTCTTCACAGCGAGGTTGTCGTTCGCCGCTTTCATTTCCTTCAGCTCTTGTACAATATTTTCCAATACAGTTTCCATCGTAGTTTTCGACCCCACTTCTGATCACCAAATGTAACAATTTTAGCAAATCTCAATTTTTTTTTTATTTGCTCATAACATGTAATCTCAACCTTCAAGTACAGCCACACTACTACTTTCTGTCTCTTAACCTTCCCAATAAAACTGTCTCCATGGCAACCTCCTTGAAAATCAAGGAGTCTTAATGACATGGAGAAGCCATGTCACAATATGTTTAACATATTTACATGGCAAACGAAATGTATATCCATGAATTGTCTTCTGTGGATAACCTCTGAAGTCCTCTTCATTCTGGATTACCTTTGTATAACTGACAAACTGAGGAAAATATACAAAATCTTACTTTGCAAGAAAATGTAGAGTTCGCAGAAGGTCACAATTTATGTCAAATACATTTCTATTTTCGATAAATTGTTCGCTTATTCATAATTACAATAAGCATAGGAAGTATTGTGACTCACCAAAAAAAAAAGTACCAAGATTTTACGCGAAATGTCCATTCTATTCCGGCTGTCCGTAAAGGACTGTATGCGTCTCAGTGTCTGTCTCTAAATAGTATAACCCCAAAACGAAAAATATGTCAAATATCCAACTTTGCATTTAAGTTCAGGATCTTCCAATGACACGAGATTAATATTAAAAATCTAATGCGTTGCACTCACATGACTTTCTCTACTCTTGTACTAACCATTCTTACAAACGCTTATTCCTATATCTTCTTCGTGTTAGTTGAGATAAATATTTGTACAAATTATCTTATTGCTTATTTTATTGCAGGTACAAGGGGAATATTAGAATACAGTAGACTTTGTGCGATAGTCTAATCTTTTAAAGCTTTGAGATTCCGTTGTCTTTGCACCTTCAACATATAAAACAATGAACAACGATGATCCATTTCACGAAAGTTCTAAGTTTTGTAAAACTCACACACATAACAAGGAATATCTCCGAAATTGTTCACTCTACAAAAAATTTATTTCGACATAGATTGTCTTAGCGAGATTTACATTTTTATATAGCAATATTTTGTCTATTTCTTACGGTTTACGAGTTATTTACATCCAGAGTAAACAAGACTACACAGGCTATAGCCAGAAAATTCAAAATGTACATTACATTTGTCATAAAAATATCTTAAACATATGACATTTTAATCAAAATCGTTAGAGCCATTTTCAAGAAAGTAAGTTTTCGAAATATTTTCCATGTAAAGAGTAGTTTAGGGTGGAGCAATTTTCTTCAAAATCTTCGTGTCCCATTCTTGAAAGTCATTAAAATTATGCTGTCCACAGACTCACACACACACACACACACACACACACACACACACACACACACACACACACACACACACACACACACACACACAGAGAGATCTTTTTCTAAAAAGGCCTTTTTTGGTTTCAGGGGGCCTCAAAACGTATATTCCCGGTGAAATCTCGACATAGAATTTTTTAGTGAAATATATTTCCTCTACTTACTATACGTAGTAGAGAAAGTACTAAATGAGGACGGCTGTTATTTACAGTGCCCAATCTCTAATGATATTATCAACTATTCAGTTGGTGTTTCCACTGTAACTTCATTCTTACAAAATATCTGAAACTGATTCCATACACATGACTTCCTCTTTTTCGTATTTTTGAGTTCGCCTCTTCAATTAACATACCAATATCTTCCTGTTAATTGTTCGTACTGCACTGGCATGCTTCAAAGGTTCAGAAACATTAGAAAATGTTCAGGCTGGCGGAACCTCAAGGAGTAGGTGACATAACCAAAGCGATAATACCACAACAGAGAATATAATCCAACATCAATGAAAAAGTATCAAATTACATTTCATATAAAATGTTGTTTGGAATTAAAAAGTTAGATTTCTCATATTAAACAGTTCTCAGACATCCCAGTGTAAATTAATTATTGACAGGAGCAATTTAGCCTGTTACAATGGCCCTAGCCTTAAATAGTATAATACTCGCAGTAATAATAATAATAATAATAATAATAATAATAATAATAATAATAATAATAATAATAATAATAATAATAATAATAATAATAATAATAATAATAATAATAATAATAATAATAATAATAATAATAATAATAATAATAATAATAATAATAATAATAATAATAATAATAATAATAATAATAATAATAATAATAATAATAATGATGATAATAATAAATTACCTTTCCACTCTCCCCTCCATCTCTCTCCTCTTCTTACTCCTACCTCCTCTACCTTACAGACTTGCTCTCTGGTTGCCACTTTCCCATCATTCCTCCATCTGCCCTTCTCTCCCTTCAGTTTCTTACTGTGTTATATAACCTTATAGAAGCTTGTCATTCAATTGAATGTTTGTGATGTCAGTAAGACTTAAAAAGCACAAGTGAAGGGTTTAATAAAGCACCAATGTGTACCTCGACTTATATTCGATACGAGCCAACAATGTTAGAGCCACGCCGTGTTTAGCAATGTCAGTTAGGTGTGTTCGCCCGGAACGAGAGGCCAGCCGCCGTCAGCACTGAACCGAACATCCCCATATACAAGGCAACTTGTAGCTTTAGTGAACAGAGCTACAGTTCTCTGTAGTTACTGGCTTATACACGAATAACAACAAAGAATTGACATGCCTTTTTGTATTAACGTCCTCCAACGTAGTGTCATGTTGGACGGTGGGTGAATGAAATGTATGAAATGATGATCAAATGAGCCCGAGGTCCATGGTGCTTTAAGTTATCCGACATTCGTCTTCTCAGGGTAAGGGAAACCCTCGGTAAAAACCTTATCCGGATAACTCGCCCTAAGTGACATTCGAACTCGTGATAGTCAAATGTTCTAGCTAACCTGACAACCACTAGTGGCATTACTTATATCAAAACCTATCAGAAATATTACCTATGTTTATAAACTTAGTACTTGGGCGAACGAGCTTCGCTCGCTTTTTCTTTTCTTTTGCTTTTTTTTTTTTTTTTTTTTTTTTTTTATCGTGTTTTTTGTTAGATATTTATTTAGATAAACTTTAAAAGCAAAATGTTAACTAAATATAAACTTTCCTCCTAATTGTTGGAGCCGTTTCCGTGACGAAACCTTTAATATCCCGCCTTGTTTGTTGAAATTAGCCCATTAACAGAAAAAATTGGCTAAAATAAGCTTAAGTAATTGTGACTGTTACGCAAATCGCGTTTTTTCAGGAATTACACCTATATAAACTTAATAAGTAAAACCCTGTCTGAATACAAAATTTGATCGAAATCGTTGAGTCGTTTCCAAGGTATTACCAAACATTTTGAGTTATACTGTCCACAGACACACACACACACACACACACACACACACACACACACACACAGAGAGAGAGAGAGAGAGAGAGAGAGAGAGACAAGAAGGCGTGTGGACCTTTCCCGAAGTGATAATATCTATATCTTGATTCTATGTAATCAAAACATCTATTATCGTTGAAATCCCAAAATGTTTTTTTGGGGGGAGGGGGACATAGTACCTCCTCCAACCCTCGGTACGGGGTGGAGAAAGTAAAAGGGAGACAAAAGTAAACAGTGCGATACCTTGGAGAACATGATTTAGTATCATTGTGTCCAACGAGTGGGATGGCCCTACGGTAACGTGTGAGGCTCGCATTCCGAAGGTCCCAGGTTCAATTCGCATCAGACCGACATCTCTGACCATGGGTTATTCCGTCGTTTGCCCGGTACTCTGGGCTGGTTTCTCTTCTATTAGGAATTTCCTGACCATCAGTTCCTATTCCCAGCATTACTTTTCGCCAGGCGACCGTGCTCGGTCTTTTTTTTTTTTTTTTTTTCCTGCGTTTTGTTGGTATTCTGGGGCATCCTTCCTAGTCGTGGAAGGAGGTCCTAGACTGAAGCTTAGACATGGCTAGTCGGCCCCAGGATGTGCTGCATTAGGAACCTTTACCGCAAACCGTCCTTGGGATCTGTACAACCTTCGGCTCTCCTCCTCGAGGCACCTCCGTTACAAGAGTCACATTGTAAGCAAAAAGGGCCATTGCGACCTCTTGCGGTGTTGAGTTCCATTTCCAGAGGCCCTTCTGTCTATGCACTCTTGCAGCTAATACTGTGTCTTGTATGGTCCGTCTGTTTATAACTGAAGCATGCTAACTTAATTTTATATCTCCATTCAACAGTCTGTATACAGAACTTTCATACAGAAGTTCAACAAGGGGGTGAAACAAATCACTCGATGTAGCGAGATGAACAAAATTATTTATTGACTCTTATAATGATACACACTCAAGTTAGTACCAGTAACAGGAAGAGACCTGTTTGCACAAGAGATGACAGAAAGTCACTATCTGGTTCACAGGATAGCTCCTCTGTGATCTCCCAATTTTGCCGAAGTTCTGCTCCACACTCTACGTTATCCACGATGATGTTTTCCTCCTTTGACCACATGAGAATCTCACGAAGTGCGCAGTCACATTTCAGCGGGTTTCCTTGCAACTCTAGTTTGCCTAACTCCGAGAGCACCTTGAATGTCTCGACATCCAGCATGCTCAGATTGTTGTACCCGATGTTCAACTTCTCCAGTTGCTTGTTGTTTCTGAAAGCCTCCACGGGAATCTGCTCTACCCCACAGTTCGAGATGTCCAAGTGCTTCAGGCTTGTCATGTTACTGAAGAAATCACCGGGTAATTTTGACGGCAGGAAGTTTCCTGAGATGTTCAATGATCTGGCTTGGTCAAGTCCGGTGAAAGGGGATGCAAAGCGAATTGCATTGTCTTGTAGTTCGATTGATAATACAGAATTATTAAGTTGTAACGCAACAGTATCAAATTGAGTTAAGTGGTTGTTGTTCAAAGTCGCTCTTTCAATAGCAGGTAAATGGGCGAATATCCCCGATGGAAGGCTTTCCAGTTTATTGTGAGCCAGGATTATGCCGTATAGATTCTTCTCCAGTCCCCTGTAACATTCAAGTTAATATAAGCTTTATTATTCACATAAAATTCTTTCCAGAATTATCTTTAGGTTAATTTATTACCTTAACTTAGACCACTAAACAGAGAAAATTGTTTGGCTGTATTTAACAGGAAGTTTTTTTTTTTTTTTTTTTTTTTTGCACAAATATTTTAAATACAGATGCTTCGTTTGAACAGATAGCCGTATTAGAGGAATTGCTTGCCTGCACTGCGCTGTCTCTAACTAGTTCTGTTCCCCCTCCCCCACCTTGCATGCCGGATAATCGGTTGACATGAAGTCTATGCTGAAGAGAAGTTGACCAGTTGTGAACCCATGTGTTCCAGTGTTATAGTTGTAAATGCCGTTATGATGCCCAGAGAAGAGAGACGACTTATAGACAGATTCCCTTCTGTTAGTAAGCCTCACAGGGAAATGCTTGGGAATATAATTAGAGAAACGGATGACATCAGAAGAAAGTTACAAACTTCAAAGAAATATCTGAGAAAGCTTCCACAGGAATCAAGAACTTTGCTAATCTCGGGCTTAGGGAACCTAGCTAGGTTCGATGGACCCGTTAATTAAAGACGAGTGTGGCCTTACATTCATATTGGGGGTTATGTGTAAATGATGCAATCGCCATAATATAAAAACTGGGGTCTGTAACAAACCTATTACAGTCTGCCTCATTACTGGCAAAAAGGACTACACATCTCAAAGAAAATATTCTGGAGGTAAAACTGTCCCTCATTCGGATGTCCAGGTGGGGACTGCATTGAGATCAAACCAAAATATGAAGATCCTACAATGGAAAACAAGAGGTTTCTCCCAAGATAAGAAGACCGAATTAACCAAAAGACTATTTCTAAAATATAACATAGATGTCTAGTTATTATTTATTTATGCCAACGAACTTACTACTGGTGTTCTTAAGCTACTATGGCAACCCGAGAGAATTACATTGAATTCTTCAACCGATGCAGTGTCACCCACCGCATTATTGTCGGCACTACCGCAAAGGAGCCGAAGGAAAGAGACAGAGAATGGCCGCATTGTTGGGGCGCTTGCCGAAAGAGAGAAAAGGATAGAAGCTTCTGGAATCTTCCGCTTTGTACTCCAGCACAATAACTGAACTTTCCAGAACAGTGCCTGGGAGATATAAATAGCGGTAAAGTGTGAGAAGAGCAAGTCAGTATGTGAAGCGTTGAGTAGTCGTGCCGACGGAGACGGACAGACGATGTGAAGCGTTGTGCCGACGGAGAAGAGTTAGTTCTTTGTGTTACGAGTTCGGAGCCGTGCTGTTGGAGAATCGGAAAAGACTTTCTTGTTGTTGCAACGAGTGTACAAAGTTACTGTTTACGGAAATAAAAGTGTTTCTTTATCTCGACTACATCTGTCTTCTTTACTTCACACCCACAACCAAAAGTCACAATATCTTAAATGTGTATTTTAATCAAAATCGTTAAGGCTATATTTGAGAAAATCAAAATGTTTGGAAAATGCTCTGTGTAAAGTGTTGCCTGAGGCAGGAGAAGCTTTTTAAAAATCTTCTTGTTGCATCTTTGGAAGAAGCTAAGCTTAAATACCAAGTTTGGTATTTAACCGACTTTTCGTTTTTGAGTTATGCTGTTCACCGGCACAAAGGCGCGCGCGCACACACACACACACATACACACACGCGCACGCGTACGCACACACACGCACACACATACACACACGCACACGCGCACACACACACGCACACACACACGCACACGCATACACGCACGCACACGCGCACACGCGCACACACCCCCACCCCCACACATCCCCACCCCCACACACCCCCACACACACCCACCCCCACACACACACCCACACACCCCACCCCCACACCCACGCCCCCATACCCACACACAGATCTTTTTCTAAAAATACTTCTTTTACATTAAGGGAGCTTTATAACACGTATTTCCAGTGAAATCACAGTATCGAATTTTTGGGTGGAATGCAATACCGTTCCTATATGCAGTAGAGAAAGTAAAAGTTGTTATGTCTAAGGTTAATAACATTCAGTTTAGAAGGCAGACTTACTTGAAGGCATGAGGGCCAACTTGTGACTGAGATAGACATCGTACAGCTCTCCCACCTCGATAAACGTCTCATCCGATATAAGCTCCAGCTGATTGTGGGAAAGCGCTATTGTTTGCAGCTCCTTCAGGCCAGAAAAAGCTCCAGGCTCCACTGTCTTGATCTGGTTGTTCACTTGCAGAGATCTGAGGGAATCAGCCCCTCTGAAAGTTTTTCAAAGTTTCCATAACCCAAACGCATGACTTGCAAACCCTTCAAGGGTTCAAAAGTGCCTGGCTTCAATGCCTTCATCTTATGGTGTCGCACTGATAACCGTATTAGACCTTCCAAGCCTGGCAACAGAGATATATGCGCTCCATTAGTGAAGCTGAAACCTTTCAAATTATTATTCACAATGAAAAAAGATTATTATGGTGCATTCACATGACTTTCTCTACGCAGTCTACTAAAATTAGTCTTACTAAACCTTACTATTCCACCTACTTTTCATAGGGTACCCATTGCTGAAATCTAATCAACATTTTCAAAAAAAATTTTAAAAATGGATTTTATACCCATAAATACTTTGAACCGTTAGCTTCAATTAAATGCCAGAGTTCGTTCTTAGAGGTTTCTAAGTCTTCAACACGTGACCGTTTAAAGCCTAAAAAGCTCATGCCTAATGATTTGCATTTATCTATAACGCATTTTGCTCAACTATAATTTTTCTTACACATATGCCCATGAAAATCCTCCAAATGGTGACGTAGTTTCTAACCAGTAGTGTTCAAATTTCTGCCAAAACTCAAAGAAACGAACTAGAAAACTGGCACAGGGCTTTTGCTACACTTTGAAATTGCGATATATTATTCGGCGAATGACGTTAAAATTCTTAAAAATTAAATTTAAGGTTTTACATTTTTTCTGGAATAAGCAGATGTCTGAATACAATTTGAAACTGTCCGTTTAATCCTCAGCATTCACATTAAATACCAGGGTTAATCCGCAAGCAGTGTATTCTATTTCTTTATCTTTTCTTTTTGGGGAGAGGGCCTTTGAATGTCCCAGCCAGATTATGTTGGTGTAGTACTAATTGTCGAACTTTCCCACTTCTGCCCTGTTACTTTCGTTGTCCTGCGACAGATAGCAACAGCAGGGGAGCGTTCCAAAATGGCTACTGACATATAGGTACGTACATAATTAACAAATTGGCCATTAGAAATCCATCGAAGCTTGCTAAAGGTGCGCGGGGACGGTGTAGTAGATGTGAGTAACGTGAGGTGGCGGGTACAGCGTTTCAAAAGTAGTGAAAATTATGTGCTTGACAAACCACGTCCTGGTTAATCCTGCTTGGCTGTCACAGCACAGAATCTCCATCAATTCATCCGTAATGATCGGCAAATTAAGATTAAGGAATTCTGTTTAAAGCTAAATGTCGGCTGTAATGCCTTAAACAAGATGTCACGCAAGCGTGTGCGTGATGTGTCTTGGGCGGGGTGGGGGGGGGGGTGCGTTCAGAAAAAAACAAAAAAAAAAAAGAAAAAAGAAAATTCATCGAATAGAAATATATAGGGAAGTGCTGAATCAATGCGTGTCTGAAGGTAAAGAAGTCTGAAGGAAGTTCTTGGGTGGAATACAATACTTCTACTTACTGGTAGAGAAAGTAAAAAAGCAACGTATAGTAACAACATAAAAACGATTACATAATTTAAATTTTACCACATTTACAGTTAGTGTAAGAATTAAGTGAGTTTAGAAGGTAATTCTTTAATGTATAATCTGCATTTTAATTTGTTCAGCGTAATTCACTTGTAATTTGTTTTCTAAGATTGCAAGGGTGTGCGCTCCAGTTCTTTGCTGATTTGCCCAGTTGTATTAAACCTTAACGCCACTGACTTACACAATCAATGTGCAGCTGTGAGTGATCGTGCACACAAAACATGATCATCCCAAGCTTATTATCGTATATGTGATCACGAACGTACAATGCGAACATCACGTGTCACTATGGCTGCTTAGTAAATATATACAGTATTGTGCTTTCTTTAATCACAGTGCTACTTCATGTGTTATCAGCAAGAGGGCCAATGGCTGGAAGCAGTAGCAACAACAGCCACAACAAGATGGATATGGTGGCTCCTTTGCAGGTTATACACTGAAAACGGTCAGCGAGCTACAAGCCTTCGTCAAAATGGAAGAGGAAATTTGTGGCGACTATAGAGGTTAAGGAGCTAATCTTACTTCAATAGTTTCAAGCGTTAATGGCCGAGCAGCTGCGTCACATCAACACTGCACAATATTGTCTCTTATATAATAGGAAGAAGTGCTTGGAAAGAACAAAGCACGTCACTTATGCACCATATTTCACTTATGCAGGATAAAAAACAGTATCGTCATTAGTTATTGTTGTAGTGTTTCGATTAACATGTATATACACCTCGCGGACTTAACCTTCCATCGGTTCCAAAAATGTTTCATCCACATTGCGTGTGCAAATATAATCGTTGATAATGTCAATGTGTGAAATATTACAACATCCAGCTTAGTGTATGGACCCCGACACTTCGACATAAGCGAAAGCTGTATTAATAAAAGTCCATGCCAATTCACGTTCGTAACCATAACAATCAAAACATTTACATAACGATACATCATCCGGAAGTAACCTCTACACCATACATCATCGGGGGATACAATGTCTGGACGTAACTTGAGTTAAACACCACCAAAATGTGGAATACAGTGAATACATAAACCAGTGTTTCAAGCTTCTATCCATGGAAAGACATCAGCATTGTCCGAAAAAAAGAACAGGAGTTATAAAACTTGCAACAAACGATTCTTGTTCGGTTAACGTGATGTGCATACATCGCATTTAGCAGTTAATTAATATACGCGAGTGACAAACATTCAGCAAGATTAACCAGCACTGCAAGTAATCTAAAAGTACCCAGCCTAGATCAGTGCATTACTCGACACGGATCGTGCAACATTCTTCAGTGCAAAGAAAACGAGTGCAGCGATTTCTTGGTGAGTGCTGTGTGTTTATGTGTGTGTGCTAAAACTACAAAACAAATGTAGCACTTTTCTCCCTTATGTTTAAGTGCTTCGCCAACAACTTAAACTAAAAACCATCACTCTATTGTGTTTGACGACATTTATAGCGAAGAACGCTCGTGAGCGCCAGTCCATTGGTCTGGGGTCTACACTAACCTCCATTTTGTATATATATTGAGTTCGATAAAAAAAAATGTAACTTGTAGTTATAGGCGGGTTTATAGATTTTTAAAACATTATTTTACGGTATTATAGCTCTTGATAATATGAACGGGTAGTCCGGTAATCTAATTCTATATAATGTGAGTACTAGGGCACTATGATTTCATAGTTATTTCAGGTTATGTCATTTATGGATTAATTTGTTTCATCTCAATGGAAAGGATCCTCATTTATTGTGCAATTGTTTTGCTCAGTGTTACATTTGCGAGATCTTTTGGGTTGAATTGAGGAATGTGTGCGTAAGTAAAATAGAGTTTCCCGCCTTTTTGCGTATCTACGACAACTATGCAGATGTATTTCGGGAAGTTACCATCATCCGTCATCTTCGTGCATTGCCATCTACAGAATTCCAGTCATTCAAATATTCTACTACCGCTCGCTACTTTCGTTCCTCATACGTTGGCATCCTGCGTTACGCGGTCCCTAAGCATCTATTTGGCAACATAACCCTGCAACCTAACCACAATATGCACAGTTTTTGTATCAAGTTTTTAACCAAATACTAGAGAGGTTTGTTTCTGCCATGAGTACAAGAATCCAGCATAACTACCCTCAACAATACCTACACGGAGGTAAACCCGCCCTTTCCTCTGTTGCTTAAGATTATATAGCTCAACAAAACAAAGAGCAAGTACAAGACTCTACAAATTATCCTTACAAAATCTTACTTTTCCATCTGCTTCATGTCAATCGAGATAAACATTTCCAGTATTGGTTAGGTATATAATACATTTTGTTCAAAGTACTAGAGGAATCAGAAAACCCAAACGATAGTCAAATTTTAAAAGCCGCATATGCGGCTTTTAAAATGTCATTTTCTTGTCATGACATCGCCAGAAACAACCGAGTAGCAACAGCTCTTTTAAAAAGTATAAACTATTCAAACATTCGAACAAATAACGGACCTTGCGGAAATGCCTCATGGCAAGAAAATCTTAGCTGAAGTAAATAATTGTGTTTTAAAGATAAATACATTTTTTATGTTTAGCTTACTCTGACTCCTATAGCTTGCCAGTTATACAATATAATAGAAAATTCCTTGGAAACAAAGGAGGCTTTTGCCAGAAAATTCAGGATATACATTTTATTTGTCATGTGTCTTACAGTCACTTTGGACAGTTCGGTTGGTTAGGCGTTGGCCTATGAACCCATGGTTTTTAAGTGTGCCTAAAAGCGACTGCTCCACGTCAGCAGATTTACTGACATGAAAAAGAACTCCTGCAGGACAAAATTCCAGCAGACTGGCGGGGCTGATACGAGCCTGGTAATAGGCAGTGTCTTGACAAACATAATCGGTCCATATATCTTAAATATACGGTATGTTAATCAAAATACCATGACGCCCAGGATTATCAGATGATCGGCGCCGGGCGATCGCAACGGTAAACAGATAAGCAGCGCAGTTTCTCACTGTAAATACCGTAAGTGCTATTACCAAATAACTAGAATCTTCCAGACATTTTACCGTCTCGAACGTTCTGGGACTGTGTGGATATTTCCAACGACTAAACAAGTGAGTTTTCAACTCTCGCGAAGTGGGCAAGGAAGCAAATCAGCGAGCAAATGTCTGGTGCGATGAAAAGTGCTGTTCTCCAAGTGAGTTGTGATATTTGCTGTTAGTGCTCTTACGGCAAGGGATTCGAGATGTCTTGTGTTCGACTTACCAGCGAGAGAAACATTCGGAAGAGGAGGCTGCGGCGGGCCTATTTCATTACCACCCGAGAAAAGTGAAGTGGCAGTGCGACCCAACAAAGTCTCAGTGAAATTTGGAGCAGGTTATTAAGCGGCAGTGAACACTGAGTGAAGTGACTCTTAAAAAGCTGAACAAAGACACATTACCATATAAAGCTAAAGCTATACCGAACTTAGATATGCAGTATTACCAATCATTTTAATTTAGATATACTGTTTACTCAAAACATAGGTACACAGAAGCAGATGTAGATGTTCGGTGAAATCTCTGTATAATTTTGGGGGGAATGCTTCTTGGTACGGGTTAGAGAAAGTAAAAAGGAGAGAAAAGTGAACAGTGAGACACACTAGAGAACTTACGATGTATTATCACACCAAGCAGATGGCCCTAGGGCAACGTGTAAGGCTCTTACCATCAGTTCCTATTCCCAGCATGACTTTTCACCAGGAAACGTGCTCGGTGTGTTGGAACAGGGGGCATGTTGTGCACCTTGGAAAAGTCTCTCCCTGCGTTTTGTTCGTCTGCTGGGACATCCTTCCTAGGTGTATAGACTGGGGCTAAGACGTGGCTAGCTGGCGTCAGGATGTGATCCATCTGGAACCTTTACCGCAAACCGTCCTTGGGATCTATACAGCCTTCGTTTCTCCCCCTCGCCGTCCTTTCCTCCCAGCAGTCGCATTACAAGCAAAAAGGACCATTGTAACCTACTTGTGGTGTTGAGCTCCATTTCGAGGAGCCCTGCCATCTGTGCTCCTAATATTACTCGAATGTTGTGGTAACATCCGTATGTTTACAACTAAAGCATGCCAATATAAAAGATCTCCGTCCAGGAGTTTCCATAGAGAACTTCCAAAGCGAAGTTCAACAAGGGGGTAAAACAAAACATTCAATGAGTAAGACAGCGAGATGGACAGAATTATTTATTGGCTTTTACAATAATCTACACTCAAGTTAGTACCAGTAACAGGAAGAGACCTGTTTGCACAAGAGATGACAGAAAGTCACTATCTGGTTCACAGGATAGGTCCTCTGTGATCTCCCAATTTTGCCGAACTTCTTCTCCACACTCTGCGTTATCGACGATGACCTTTTTCTTCTTTGACCACATGAGAATCTCACGAAGTGCGCAGTCACATTTCAGCGGGTTTCCTTGCAGCTCTAGTCTGCCTAACTCCGAGAGCACCTTGAATGTCTCGACATCCAGCATGCTCAGATTGTTGTACCCGATGTTCAACTTCTCCAGTTGCTTGTTGTTTCTGAAAGCCTCCGCGGGAATCTGCTCTACTCCACAGTACGAGATGTCCAAATGCTTCAGGCTTGTCATGTTGCTGAAGAAATCACCGGGTAATTTTGAGGGTAGGAAGTTTCCTGAGATGTTCAATGATCTGGCTTGGTCAAGCCCGGTGAAAGGGGATGCAAAGCGAATTGCATTATCTTGTAGTTCGATTATTATCATACTGTTATTGAGTTTTAACGCAACAGTATCAAATTCTATTAGGTGGTTGTTGTTCAAAATCAATACTTCGAGAAGGAGTACATCAGCGAATATCCCCGATGGAAGGCGTTCCAGTTTATTGTGATCCAGGTGTAACACGTTTAGATTATTCTCCAGACCCCTGTAATATGCAAGAGAATACAAGCTTCATTATTCAATAAAACCCTTTCCACAATTATCTTTAGGCTAATTTATTACATAAACTTATAGCCCTCGAGTGAGGAAATTGTGTGGCTGTGTTGAACAGTAAGTTTTGCTTTTGGCATGAAGATTTTAAACACAAATCCTTCGTTTAGGCACGTAGCCGTATTAAGGGGAATTGCTTGCTCTGTACTGCGCTGCATCTATCCAGTACCCCCACCCCCTCCACTGTGCTTCCCCTTCGTGTGACGACTAATCAGTTGACGCCAAGTCTATGCTGGAGAGAGGTCGATACGTTCTGAATCTTTGTGTGTGTTAATGCTGTTACAATGCCAAGAAGTCCTTACACTTTAGCGCACATATAAACAGATTCCCTGTTGTCCTACGCCTCACAGGGAATGCTTGTTGGCCTTGTGCATATATTTAGAGAAACGGATGACATCAGAACAAAGTTATGAATTCCAAAAAAATATCTAAGAAAGTTTCCACAGGAATCAAGAACTTTACAAATCTCGGGCTTAGAGGATTTTAATGTTTATGTATGTAGTTTAGAAATTGTAATTCCACGATAATGTAAGCAGAGTTCATTTCTGCAATTTGATATTACACAAGGTTAATTATCATTCTGTTGTCCTGCTATTCATTTGTTTATGGTCGAAACACGGTTTTATTTACAAAGCCACGAGAAAATAGTGGTTGTTAATTCAAATATTCTTAAAAGGTGTAAGGAGTGAGCTGCACAAGGACATATTTTCCAGCATATTACGAAGTCACGTAGTTATAATTTACATGAGAAATCCATGCATGAATCTAACGTACTCTGAGTAACATTCCACCGACAATCAATGTGTTCTAGTGTCAAAAGCTCCCATTAGGCCTCTCATGTATCCAAAAGAAGGCTCTGCATTTATAAAATTATTGCAGCCAAAGAAAGGATGTAAGCTGCGAAATAACATCTGTTACTGTCTCATCCAACTTTTGTGTCTAACACTTTAAAGTGGTTTTTGTACTGTATATTAATGGGTCCTTTTGCCATAAATTTAAGCAGGCGTTTTTCAGTCTGTTCTGTATCCACCTTATTTAGTTTTCGTCATACTGGGAAATAAAATTATATATAGCAGGAATGTCCAACTGTCTCTTTTTGGAGAACCTTACGCAGTGAGCGGCAATATCCCACTCCACTCCTCAGTCGAAGGAACAGGCACTTGGTATCCAGTAACTGAGACAAACAGGCGATTCCATGGCAGTTTCTAAGTCATACCTTGAATTTTCTGGGAATGTCCTCATATGAACTCGTCATTCTGGATGACTTTTGCATAGATGGTAAACAGTAAGAGACAGACAAAGCTTACTAAATAAAAAAATGTGGATCTCGTTAAAACACACAATGTCAAATACTTTTTTCTTTTGAGTGAACCATTTCCGAGATATTCTTTCTTTTTTGTTTGAATTTGCAAATACTTAAACTTTTTTCAAATAGGAATATTTATTTCTCTGTTTCATTCCTTGAACTTGCAAAGAGAGCGGACTTTCAAAGGCATCGTATAACAATCAGCCCTTAAAACATCTTACTGTCGCTTAAAACCTACAGCATTCCCTTATTCCCCTTGCATCTACAAGAAAATTCGTAGTAAGGTAATTTTTGAAATTGCTTATGTCGATTAAAATGTAGTAGATATAGAAATAAGCATTTCCAAGAATAGTGTGTATAAGAGTGAGTATAGCTCTACATATATTTGAGAACAGAGTTTCTCCAAATTGAAACATATTAGAAGTCTGTAACGCAATATGTTACGCGACGATCACTTGTTGATCTAATAAACCTATGCCAAATACTGACAGACTTCTTAAACGTAAGCAGTACCAAAGAAATCACTAATGTACAGATGATTACCGTATAACGTTTGAAAATGCTTTCGTAAATCAAACGCAACGTGCAGGTCACCAACCCGTCACTACAACGCAATGCACGGCTGGGTGTTAAATAGAGGCAAATTCCGCGTATAGTAGAAGGAGGTAAACCCACACGGTACGTTTCTGTCGCACTACATTCAAACACATATGTTTTAATTAGTTTAACAATATATATCTTTTAAGAACTGATCACTATGTGATGGCTTTGACAGTCCAATATGGTTCACTCCACAAACAATGTATTTGACATAAAGTGTGTGTTTTAATGAGATGTGAATTCCATGTAGTAAGATTTTGTCTTACGGTTTACCAGGTCATCAAGAGTGAAAAGGACTCTGAGAATATTCTCATAAAATTTAATATATACATTCCATTTGTCATAAAAATATCTTAAACATATATTTTAATCAACATCATTAAAACCATATTTGGGAAAATCGAAATTTTTGAAAAATGTTCCGTGTAAAGAGTAGTCAAGAATGTGGAAGTTTTTTTCAAAATCTTTTTGCTGCATGCTTGAAAGAAGCTTAACTTATTGGTATTTAACTGACTTTTCGTTTTTTTAATTATGCGGTTCATAGACACACGGACACAGACACACCATTGCCTTTCTCTAAAAAATGCTTTTTTTATATTAATGGAGTGTCAAAACATGTATTTTCGGTGAAACCGAAGTATCGAATTTTTAGGTGGAATGCAATACGTCTTGTATTTACTATATGTATACCTTGTGCATCAGGAGATTAAAGGAGACATAAACAAACCCACGTGCGTTTTGACTGCAGCGCACCCTCTTGACGCTTTCGCCATCTAAATAGTCCCTTGGAAAATACTGATACTAAGGTGTGAAATCCCACTTAATGTTTGCTAAAGCACGAACTAAGAGTACTAAACATAGTTGAAGTGTAAGAATACGCAGTTATGTGAATCTGTAACCAGCCTAACTCACTCGGCGCGCGCATTATTCAGTATGAAAGTAACATGGCGGAACAGGTGAGCGTTGTGAAACATAAGCGCGGGAAACCGTAGTGAAGTGGTGAAAAGACAATAATATTGAACGTTTTTAAAAATTCTGCGAGAAATATCCCGAACTTGCCTCAGTTGGTGAAGTCAGAACTCCCGGCAAGAAGAGATCACGTACCAGGCAAGTGTTGGATGTAGTTTGTGACGAATTTGTGAGATCTGCAATATGTCGAAAAGTTCACCACTTCTTTGTTAATGATGAACCCCCACCTTGAACAAAGTGCTGTCCGCAGTTAACCCTGATCCCGATCTTCCAGATTTAAAACGAACTTCCCTCCACAAGCTGCTCCAGGAGATTGGTTTCGAGTTTGTGAGCAACAAAAGAAAAAGTGTTATTGTGGCCTGAGATGACGTAAGCAGCACTTATATTTCATGTGCTGCATGTTATTTAGATCAAGTAAATATATGTATGCTTTTAGTGGTGTATAAGGCATATTATAGTTAAGCGTAGCGGTAACCGTGTTACGTCATTGCGAATGCACGTGGTCGTGGAGTGATACAAACCAGCGATTTGTTTACGTCTGCTTTAATCTCTTGATGTACAGAGAAAGATAAACTATATAGCGTTTCACTCTTAGAAGATAGTATGGAGTTAAATGGGACATCTCTGTCTCTATCTAGCGCATACAAGTTGCCATTAGCCGCGTCCTTTTCTACCCTTGCGCTGTTGCCAGATTCCTAATAGCATGGTATAAATATTCATTTGTTATAAATTTCAGGTTTGAAGACATTATCCTATGCAGACTTTTTTTCTCTATCAGGTTATATCCTTTTCAGAGTCATTATGCATTTCTATAGGCCCAAATTTCTTCAGAAAACGTTTTTTTCAATAGAAGTCCGATATTTGCGGTTTCTACACTCATCACGCGCTAACTAACAAACTAACTGATAGAATGCATCTATATTTTTTACTTAGGTAGAGTAGACCATAGTTCTACTACCTGCCTACTTTGAATTCTCTATGTTTACCCAGTTAAGTGTTATAATTTTTTAAATTACATGTTTTCGGAAAATTTTATATCTGTGCACTGCAAAAGTTACGCAGTGTGAAACTTTTTTGTTATTGAGTTTACATCAGGGAACCAGCGAGAGCAAATGTTGAGGAAGGTTGGAGAAAGTTTTTAAAATAAACCAAAAGGCAGTAACCTCTTTCTTTTATTCAGTAAGGCAAACAAAAGGTATTCATCTATTCAGCGTCAGGCCTGACACAGAAGATAGTATAAGGAGCAGCACTAACATTAGTTCGAAAGAAGCCGTGTGTGTAACTGTGAGCTGTTATTGCGTTATTTGCTTAATATTTTTGTAAATATTTGTAGTTATGGAGGGGGAAGCTAGGAAGAGACGATATGTTGGTAAATTAAGAAGTAAGGAACGCCAAATAATTATGAATGTGTTCGATTATTTTTTAAGCAAAATGCGTGTAAGGCAGTAAAAGAAACAGCTAAGGCTATTGAGTGTTCAGAAGCAGTAGTGTATAGGATTAAAAAGGAAGTAATGAAAGGTCTCTAAGAACGCCATCGAAAAAGAAAGCAAAAAGGGTGGGACTACACAAAACGCTAGGTTAACGCAATATGATTGAATAGTGCAAGGTGGATTGCGGCGAATTGTTCATTCTTTACAGTTTGTAAATATTCCACCCACGCTGAATATAATTTTGTCACTATTCAACAGTGATGAGACCCTACCAAATTTCTCAAGGGCCACTCTTAGTCGGTTCTTACATGATTTGGGGTCCGAATATGAAAGAAGGGGTAAGAAGTGCATATTAATAGAAAGAGACGATATCGATATCATCAGATGGCGACATAAATATCTAAAGTACGTAAAAAGGTTTAGGGACCAGCGGAAATCAATTGTTTATACAGACGAGTCATTTGTAAATTTAGGTCATACAGTAACAAAGGCATGGAGGGATACCAAAGTTAAAAGTGCCCATCTCGTCAAGCAGCAATTGAAGGACTAAGTACAGGACTCTGGTCACCTCGGGGTCGCGCGCGGAGAAAGATTCTCAACTAGTACATGTTGCAACACTGCGCTCCATTTAACGTGTACTGTCTTCTAAGGCTGGAACGCGCTTTAGTTTATTTTGAGTATTCTTGCTATGACTAAGGTTAATAAAATTCAAGTTAGAAGGTCGACTTACTTAAAAGCATGAGGGCCAAGTTCTCGAATGTTATTGTGACTGAGATCCATTTCGGACAGCTCTTCAACGCCGAGAAAGGTATCATCCGATAAAACCTCAAGCTGATTATGGGAAAAGTCCACTTCCTTGAGCCCCTTCAGGTTAGAGAAAGCTCCAGGCTGCACCGTCTTGATCTGGTTGTTGCTCACTTCTATATACATGATGGAATCAGCCCCTCTGAACAGATTTGCGGGAAGTTTTTCAAGGTTCCCAAAACGTAAACTTATGCCTCTCAAACCCTTCAAGGCTTCAAAGATGCCTGGCTCCAATGTCTTCATCTTATGGTGTTGAAATGACATGCCCCTCAGATTTTCCAAACCTTTTAACAAAGATATATGTGTTCCATTACAGAAGTTGAAATTATTATTATTCACAATGAAAGAATATTCTTGTGCTAGATTCACATGATTTTCTCTACACACTGTACTAAAATGATTCTTGCTAAAACTTACTATTCTATCTACTTCTTGTAGGGTATCCATTGCTGAAATCTGATAAAAATTTCTAAAAACACATTTTATGCTCAAAAATACTTCGTTTTCAGAGGTTTTTAAGACTTCAACATGTAACCATTTAAAGCCGAAAAAGCACATGCCTAATGGTTTGCATTTATATCTAGTACCTTTTGCTTGACTTTAATTTTTCTTACACATCTGTGCATTAAAATACTCCAAATGACGTAGTTTGTAACCAACCTTGTTCAAATTTTTTACAAAAACTCACATAAATGAGCTATAAAGTTGGAACAGCGCTTTTGCTACACTTTGAAATTTCTCAAGATCTGATATATTATTCAGTCAATGACGATAAAGTTTTTTAAAAATTGTATGTAAAGTTTTGCATTTTTTTTCTGACACATACAGATGGAAACAGAATTTGAAACGGTTCTTTCAGTCCTTAACATTCACATTGTTACCATAAGAATGTTAAGCAAATAACTATACATACAAGGGTCAATCCGAAAGAAATGCCTCTTTTCTTTTCCTCTCTCTACTTTGAGTGTGCGAGCCAGATTATTATTATTATTTTTTTTTTAATTAACGTCTTCCAACATTACGTCATACCGGACGAAAGATTATGTTGGTGTAGTACTAATTGTTGAACTTTCCCGCTGGTGTACTGTTAGTTTCGTTGTCCTGCGACATTTTTTCTTAATGGCCTCTTTATCAGGTTTGAGCGCCTTTAACGTTTGATACAACACAATATTTATATCAAACGAATTTTTGTAGAGATATTCCTTCTTATGTGTGTCAATTTTACAACACTTATACTTTTCTCAGATGGGAAGTCGTCATTGCTTTTTATGTTCTAGACACGGAAAGGGAACAGAATTCCAAAGCCATCACAAAGAGACCAGCTCTTAAAATATTTCATTACCGCTTAAGACTATTGTATTCTGCTTTCCTCAGTACCTGCGATGAAGTATGTAATAAAAGCATTTCTTTAACCGCATATCTCAACATGAAATAGAGGAATAAGCGCTTGTAAGATGTTCCTGTACAAGATTGGAGAAAGTCATGTGAATGCAACAATCACATTCTTCATATTACATTAAAACTTGTTACTTTCAGGATTACCTTCATACTATTCTCATTTATGTTATGTTCTAGTTCAATATTATGTTATTATAAACTTATATAGTATATACCTTACCTTCGAAAGCTTCTTTATTCAATTTGTCTATGTTGTTGTCATCAAGATTGAGCAGTCTCAGATTTCCCATTCCACGGAATGCGGCCGCTTCAACCTCACTGATGGAGTTGTTTTTAATGAAGAGCATTTCTATGTTCTCGAGGCCCTCAAAAGTCCCCGTGTGCACGACCTTCAGTTTGTTGTTGGACAGGTCCATTAGACCATGGAGATTAGCAAGGTCTTTGAATGCACCAGGGACGATCTCTTCGATGACGTTACCAGTGAGCGATAGTTTTTTTACACCTTTGATACCCGAGAACATTCCAGGTGTCAGGATGGTAATGTTGTTGTCATCAAGAGCTACACTCTCCAGAGTCTCTCCTAACGGGGCGAAGACGCCTCCTTCTATGTGAGAAAGACCGCACTTCCTGAGCCCAATCACCTTGAGCTCCACCAATCCAACCAGAGAATCGGCTCCAAGACTGGATAACTGATTTCCGTCCAAGTTCAGGTACTCCAGAGTACTGAGACCCTAAAACATATGACTTTACTTACTCTTATGAAAACATTGTTGAAACACATACATTGGAAACATTATCACTATCTGCCTCAACAGGTATCTAGTCAAATGATAAGTTGTGTCGCAACTATAAACATGGGTAGCACAACACTGTCCAATACAATTTAGTAACTGTAATACAGTTAATGCTGAGAACAGACAGCTACTCAAAATGACCTTTGGTGGTCACAGAGGCTTTCAAACGGCGCGGCCAGTCATGTGTAACAGCGCATATTGCATTTATGTAAAATACTGCACTCTTCGCTTCAAATCTCGTTTTAGGTCCTCCAGAGTTCTGTATCGCGTCGAGCAAGCTTTACTCTCGCTGGTGTCCTACAGTTGGCAACCCAGCGGCTTCGGATCTGCACTTCTTGATGTCCAACCTTGGTACGTCCTAAACTCAGCAACATTGTCCTTAAGCCACAGTTGCACGAGTTTAGCCTTATGAGCTGGTGCGAGTCTTGTGACATCATATGATACTGGGTTATCAACAAGACTTGAGCTCTCTTTTGGACGTGTGGCCGTATTACGGAGAATTGCGTGCCATACACTGCGCTATCTCTAAGTGGTTCTGTTCCCCTCTTCTTCTGCCAGCTAATTAGTTAACACGACGTTCTTGCAAGAAGTTGATACCTTCTAAGACCACGTGCTTTAAGGTCATAGTGTGCTTGTGCTGTTACAATGCCAGAAGTCTACATGCTTGTACACCGAATTTTCATTTACGATTCTATTTGACAACAAACTCTTCTCGACAAGTGAACGGACATTTATAAGAGAGATTCCCTGGTGTTCATGCAGCTCATGAGGAAACGTGCCATAGTATTTAGAACAGATAAACGGAAACGGAATCCATTTTTATTACAAACCCAAATTAAATCACCATTTTCTTACACAAGAAAAATTCGACAAGAGCAATTAAGAATTACAACAATGCTCAAGGAAATGCCTGGGAACTTTGGCACACGTATCAGGGATTTCGCAAACCTCGGCCTTTTAGCCATTCTATATACAAAGCATAGGTTTATTTAAACGGTAATTAACAATGTATGAGTGCTAACCCAAATTTTGTTAGTTGATATGAAATGTGTGGTGGCAAAAGGACATCATTTTCAACATCTTCAATGACTAAGGTAAGTGGTTATTGAAGTTATAATTTGTACTAAAAGTCTATGCACTTGAATTTAAGGGACTATGAATATACAACCAGCGTGCCTCTCACGCACACAAGAATTGACGGGGACCGTAACTTTACGCCGAGGGGCCCATCCACAGGACCCTAACTCCCATGGCCCCCCTCTTGGTGGGTCGAACTCGGAAGCGGGTCTTGACTGGACAGTTCGGATCATGCAAACTCCAGGGTCAGACAGAGTAGTCGACTGGAATGGAATACTGAAACTTTTCGAATATGTGTGTCACACGTTACTGCGCATCTAAGTTGCTCTGTTATTATACATTACTATAATGTCTATTCAGCACTTTGGTGCATGAAAAATGACTACTTGTTAGGGAGTGTGTTAAACTGTGTGACGAACTTTATATGAGAGAAGCAGAGAATATTTGTAGAGCCTCACCCTGAAAGCTTCTGGTGCAATCTCTGTGATGGAGTTGTTCCCCAGATTGAGGAGACGGACGTTCTTGGAACCCTGGAACACTTGTGCAGGGATAGCAGCTATCTTATTGTTCTCCAGGTTAATCTTTACACCACCACCTCCCTTCTTCTTTTCACCCACCCCAGTGAATGCTCCTGGTTCTATTTTGACCATTTCATTGTCGCTGATGACAAGATAGGATAGCTGGGACAGGCCTTGAAATCTATTTTCTTTTAACTCTGAAATTCTGTTTCTGTCCAGCTCCAAGGAGTTGAGTTTGTCGAGGTTCTTGAAGGTACCGGGCTCAAAACCCTTAAGCCAGTTGTGAGTAAGGTCGAGATGTACCAGATGTTCCAAGCTGTCAAACGCATTTGGCGACACAGTGCTCAGCTGGTTGTGTTCCAAATGGAGTTGCTGTAACGCTACCATGTCTGTAACACAACAAAATATCTATAAAATAAATGTTAGGGTAAATATTTATGGATTTAATGACTGATATACACCAGTGGCGGCTCGCAGTCAAAATTTTAGGGTAGGCAAAGTGTAACAGTAACAACAAACAACAACAACAACAACAACAATAATAATAATAATAATAATAATAATAATAATAATAATAATAATAATAATAATAATAATAATAATAATAATAATAATAATAACAAACCCCGTTTATCCGAAATATAGGGGGCGAAGTCATTGCGGATAACGCAAACAATATATTGTTTGGTTGTTTAATAAGAGCAGAGTGAATGAGTGTGACTTTACGGACGAATTACCGCCAAAACTAAAATCACGAGTGTCGGCAGACTTTTTTCCAGGGGGGGGGGGCACATGTTGGAAATTTGCATTCATATAATATTAAATCATTATTTTACTGTCAAAATTTATAGTATTTGTTGCAGATAACCGTATTAATTTGTGCTAAACAAAAACTGTTCTTTATATCAAAATTAAAATAATAGTTTAAAAGTCAGTAACTGACTGCACATTAAGTTCACCAACTTCCAAGGGGGGCCGTGGCCCCCTTTGCCCCCGTTTCGCGACGCCCATGACTAAAATAGATTAAGAAATTGAAAAACTGTCTGTCTGTAGCCTTGTGTTAAATAGCTAAAACACTCCTCTTTTCATTGTCAGTGCGCCGCGAAAGCGAAATTTGTAATAGTTCACTAATTAAGTCGGTCATACTGGTATTACACAGAGATAACGACAGATTCAGATCTCTGAGATCTTAGTTCGTGGAGTATGGCTGTTCGGAAAATGTCGCATAAATTCGGATTTGGGCCGGCAAGTGTTCGGACTGCTGGCAGACGCGTCTACGCATGCTCGGAGTGCATATACAGACCGAATGTTTCCTTATCCCTGTTCAAGGGCCTCGTACTGAGGAAATGGGGCCGGGCAGGCAGAGGTTAAGCTAGCCTGCTCTCCACTACCCAGGTTCCATGCGTATCATTTCTGCCGCGCGTTTCAAACACGCAGCGCAGTTTTGATGAATCGGAATTGAGATTAAAGGATTTGACCATGCGCTGGTCATTATAACCGAGAAAACTTTTCTTGAACTGCAATTTAGGGGAAAATGGCGGTTCAAATGATAAAATGCAGAATCATAGTTAAACATTATTTGTTGATGTATTACGATAGGGTAGGCAGTGCCTACCCTGCCTACCCTGAGGAGCCGCGCCTGATATACACTTTTGAGACGAGTCTTAACGAGAGTGTTTTAATTTAAGCATTACGTTGTGAGATATACTCCTTTAAAACTTCACAACATTCTGAACAGTTGATTAGTAACATAGAAAAAATAACTGCCCTATTTTTCAAATCTACTGACATATTTGTGACATATTTTTCAAATCTACTGACATATTTGTGACTCATGTTTTCAATGTACTACTGCCTACCCATGCTTGCTTAGGCACACGTACGACATTTCGTGAGTTTAACCAGTATTTTATCTTCTCTAAACCTCCCTTCCACTCTGAGTAATATGTCCGGACCTATCAGCTGCTGTGTTATGCCTACATGACCTGGAACCTTCTGGACGCATGAAGTACCTGAGGTGTGTCGTCTGGCACGCACACACACACACACACACACACACACACACACACACACACACACACACACTAGACGCCGAATAAAACAATGCTTACTTTGGAGACACATTAGGAGTTAGTGAAGCGCAAACATTTCGATTATATTTTGAAACTACTCTAATATACAACATGGAAGCGAGTATTTTTATGTATCTGTAGACATGCTTTTACTGGCAATTTTGTCTTGATAGTGGTGTTGATAGTGGCGAGAAAGCAGTCAGCCGTGGTTGGAAATAAATAGCCCTCGTACCCTTGCAAAATCCTGTTCTTAATTTTCAAATAATTGACCGCCTCCGTAGCACAGTTGATAGCGCGCTTGCCTCTAGCTCGGAGGACCCGGATTCGACCCCCAGTACCAGCATGGGGATTTTACTCCCTCTGAGAGGTCTGGCACGGGGTGCACTCAGCCTCGTTAGGTCCCGGGGGGACCAATTGAGTGGCGGTTCCAGGTCGAGAAGGCCGTATAACTGACCACGTCCCACACTCCAGTACTGTACCACAGCAATGACGCCTGTGGTAGGCAGAGGTGGGGGACGCAGCGGCTGGGTGGCAAGCCTTGGCCCTTCATGGGCTGTTGTGCTAGGGGTTATTTCGAAATAATTCTACATTTATCTAACAATAAATAACTCACCAATGTCACGCACTATTGTTATATGTATGTTCATTTGTTTCTTTCTGCCTCTTTACCACATCGTACTACATTATCTATAAAACAGCTTTTTTTAAGGAATAATTCCAAGACTTATTTAATTTTCAAATTTGAAACCTCACAAAACAACAAAAATTGAAATTAGACATCACAGTTCATGAATTTGTTCTGTAAAATTTGTTATAATGATTTTAAGGAGAATTTCATATTATTAGTGGTTCGTATTGGGAATACCGCCAGAAATGACCCATAGAGCTGTGAGTGTAGACCCCTGGGAACCTCTGGGTTAGGTGATCACACCAAGCACACCAGCTTTGCCTTTTGGTTTATATTACTCTGGAAGAACAGTGTATGTATAGAAGTTTAACCTGCATAATACAACAGAACAGAACTTGCCTTTGAATAACTCTGGCCCAATGGTGTCTATGTTGTTGTTGGAAAGATCCATAAGGGAAACTCGCTCCAGGTTCTGGAAGGCGCCATCTTCAAGGTTCTGTAGCCTGTTACTGTGAAGGCTGAGGAACTGCAAGTTAGACAAATCGCTGAAGGCGCCCTTTTTAATGTTCTGCAGGTGATTATGTCTCAGGTCCAGAATTAAGAGTTCGTTCAGGCCTCTGAAAGCAAATAATACTTCAATTGGTAGTTTAACAGCGAGTGAAAGTGGTGTTTTGTAGCACCTTAGAAGGAAATAGAAATTATCTGCACACCCCGGCTGTCTGGTAAGTGCATATGAACCAACCCTAGCCAATGCTGGCGCAGACCATTGTTGCCAATCACAGCAGACATGAAATGGCGGTAACCCTGCTCATTAAATATCCTTAAAATATTAAAATTTTAACTTTAAAGTGTGAATCCATGGAACAGCAAGGTGTCGAATTCGATTGCTCTTAATTCGGAGTCACTTTCAGCCCATAAGTTATTAGTAGCCAACTTCTCCTGAAGTTGTTTTCCGTGCCTAACTCGTAAAGCTTCGTAGCCTTGAGTTCCAATAATGCCTTGCCTTCTGCGTGAGTTTTTCTACACTCGTTAATTAAACGTGATATTTCGATCGGCGACTTCATTCTTAACTTAGGGCCACGTTAAAACTCAATGGATTGTATTGATATATGCGGGATTGGAGAGGCTGTTCATGCTTGTACTTTGCAACGTTTCTGACCTGGCCATGAGTTTCTTCAGGTTTTTACTTTCTAAATGGTTTACAAAAAAAAAAAAAAAAAAAAAAAAATTATTTGGACATAAATTGTGTACTTTAGCAAGATCTGAACTTTTGTATGTAATATTTAATCTATCTCTTAGGGTTTACCAGTTATGCAAAAGTAATCGGAGTAAATACGACTACAGGGGCTATAGCCAGAAAATTCAAGATATACCTACATTTAATTTGTCATAAAAATATCTCAAACATGGCATTTTAATCAAAATCTATAGAGCCATTTTCAAGAAAATCAAAATTTTCTAAAAGTTTTCCATGTAAAGGGTAGTTTAGGGTGAAGCAATTTTCATCAAAATCTTCGGGTAATATCCTTAAAGGACATTAAACTTAAATACCAACTTTGGTTTTTAACCGACTTCTCGTTGTTGGGTTATGCTGCCCACAGACACACACACACACGCGTGCGCGGATCTTTTTATAAAATTGATTTTTTATTCAGGGGGCCTAAAAACATATATTTCCGCTGAAATCTCGACGTCAAATTTTTGGGTGGAATACGTAATACTATACGTAGTAGAGAAAGTAAAAATGGAAAATCGCTTGGACGAGGAGAAATTAAATTGGAAACGAAAAGGTATTGTGGTCATAAGACAATAAAATTAATAACGAAGCTTACCAATAACATACGTGGTGATATAGTGCATAAGGATATGAAATCGCGGCACACAATTTCAATATTCAGAAAAGGAGGCAGAAAAACAGGAACCACCGAGGTATCTGTGTTACTTATAGAAGTGTTTGGGAAAATAATACAAAATGAACTGGAAGCTGTTTTTTCCACAAGAAGAACACTGTAGAGTTATACGAGCTCATTTGTGCTCAAAGGCATGAATGGCAAAAATTAATGACCAAAACTGGTTCAATAGATAGCTCTGTATACCATTAACATTAGAACTTCTAAGAACTCCCCCGGATGCTAAATGTAGAGATGAGAGTTTAACTTACAGGACCTTTATGTGGAATCCAATCTTAAATGATATATATATATATATATATATATATATATATATATATAGATATATATATATATATATATATATATATATATATATATATATATATAAACTGTATTTGTAAAAACTACTGTAACGGAAGTTTTTAAAAAAATTGGTACATAGGTTAATATAAATACACTAAAATTGTTATTCATACTTACATAACATATGGTACAACTGGTTGGGAATTGATCCATATGTTAAAAAAGACCTATTAATTAAGCAAAAAGGCCTTTCAATTTATCTGTAATAAGGAAGCATATGTACCTGAAGGTTTGCGAATCTATTTCCACCAAACTGTTGAAGCTCAAGTCCAGCTCGTTGAGGGCAGTGAGGTACTCGAAGGCCCTCGGCGATATGGAGGATAACCCATTTTTCTGGAGAAAGAGTTTCTTGAGGTGCTCAAGACCCTTGAAAGCCTTCGGGTGAATGGACTTGATGCCGTTGTGGGCGAGACGCAGTTCCTGAAGATCTGTGTGCTCCTTGAAGGCTTCATCTTCTAGGGATCCCAGAGAGTTGACGGACAAGTCCAGATGTACAAACTGAGGGTGTAGACCTTCCAATGATGAGATGTCATTATGTCGCAGTTCCAGGTACACAATGTTCCCCGGAATATTATCCGGAATCTTCGTGAGACTCGAGTTGAAGCAAGCTCCTGTGTTCTTACTCCACGCGCATGCAGCAGCCCTGGTTTCTGGAAGCAGCAGCACCAGCAGAACTGCACAAACCCACCAAAACAGGCTCCTGGATAACCTGCACATTACAAACATTGATTTAACTCTTAGAATCATGGATGATGATGTTAAGCTACATAATCCCTAAAAGGGGCTCTTGAATAAAATACAGATTCGAAACGTGAACTTGCGTGTTAGACTTCCGGATGATGATTTATTATTAGTACCTGGGTGACCGAGCTTCGCTCGGCGATTTTCGCCTCTGTTTTTGTGAAATCTTGTTTTTTGTGGAAGAAGATGCTTATTTAGATAAACCCGAATAACTATATAAAACTTTTTGTCACAATTGTAAGTAAGTAGAGAAACCACTGTGAATGTAATATGCGCATTTCTATTTCAAACATATAGAAAATTGTATGACATTTGTAGAAGAGTGAGCAGAGAAAGAGATGTGAATGTGTTACCTAAAATTGAGAGGGAAAAACAGGGTGAATGTAATAGAATTTCTATTTCAAACATACAGAACATGGTATGACTTATTTTAAAAGCGAGAATAAAAACTTTTTTTTTTTTTTTTTTGTGTGTGTGTGTGTGTGTAAAATCACGCTTTTTATGGAAAATTGTTTATAGAAGAGTGAGTAGAGAAAGAGATGTGAAATATGTGAATGTGTTGCCTAAAAGTGAGAAGAGAAAACAGTATGAATATAATATGTAGCACTTCTATTTCAAACATACAGAAAATTGTATGACTTAATTTAAAAGTGGGGATAAAATGTTTTTTTTTTGTGTAAAATCCGGTTTTTTTATGGAAAATTGTTTATAGAAGAGTGAGTAGAGAAAGCGATGTGAATGTGTTACCTAAAAGTAAGTAGAGAAACCACTATGAATGTAATATGCAGCATCTCTACTTCAAACATACAGAAAGTTGTATTTCTTTGTGGAAGAGTGAGTAGAGAAACCACTGTGAATTGTGTTCCTTAAAAGTGAGAAGAGAAAACAGTGTGAATGTAACACCATTTCTATTTCAAACACACAGAACATGGTATGACTTATTATAAAAGCGGAGATAAAAATGTTTTTTGGTGTAAAATCATGTTTTTTTATGGAAAATTGCTTATAGAGGAGTGGGTAGAGAAAGAGATGTGAATGTGTTACCTAAAAGTGAGTAGAGAAAACACTGTGAATGTAATATTCATGTATACAAAAATTTAACCAAACATTTAGAGCCGTTTCTGAAATACTGAGAAATTATATACAAGAACTGCTCTGTAGAAGCGGGAATAAAAATGTTATTTTTTATGTAAATTCGCGTTTTTTTCGGGAATTACGCCTATATAGATGAACTTAAAAAGCAAACTCTATCTGAATACAAAATTTGATCGAAATCGTTAGAGCCGTTTCCAAGTTGCGCGGAATAAATATATGTATACAAGAATTGCTCATTTAAATATGTAAGATTACTATCATGATCATCATTATCATTATGATTATTATTACTATTGTTATTGTTGTAATCTTCTTTGGTCTAGGGGTAACATACTTGCCTCTGGTTCCAGGGGTCACGGGTTCAAACCCGGTGGAGGGCGATAGATATTTCTCGGGTGTGAAAATCCTTGGCATGTCCTTCTACGGAAGGCAAGTACGAGTAACACCGGTGGTTTGGTGTCGTGGATTTATGGTACAATCTAAAATTTCTTTGTGGAGTAAGATTTTCGGTTTACTAGTTATGCAGAAGTCATCCAGAATGAACAGACTTCTGAAGACATTCTCAGAAAGTGCAGTATATACGAGAAGATTTAGTTCTTTCTTCTTTGTCTGATTACCCTCCCCTTATGTAGGACTCACAAGCCTGTGCCTAGGGTCAGGAATCTATGGACCGGACAGAGTGAAGACCTGGAAGCGGGTGGTCAGCCAAGCAACAGGTATGATAGTGAGGAAGAGGATGATATGAAATGCAGGTGACATGGATAATAATGGAGCAATTGGCGGAATGAATGGCGGGGGAAACTAGAGAATGCGAAGAAAATCCGTCCAGACGGGGAAAAACAATTACCAACTTCACAGTTAAAAAAAGTAGAAGTATTTCAAAATTCAAACCATAAAAAATATCTCGGAATGCTTGAGTTCTTCAACGAGATATATATTTTTTTTTAAAAATATTTTGTCTATCTCTTACGCGCACACACGCAAACACACACGCACACACGCGAACACACACGCACACATATATATATATATACACGCCCACACACAGGCCATTTTTTTAAAAAATGAATTCTCTTTTCTGTTTTAATCAGAGTTTCAAAGCATGATACCTGGTGAAATCTTCATACTGAATTTTTGGATGGGACAATAGCTTTTCTGTTTAATAAAGGTAACTTGTAAAGAAAGTTACAACTGCTAACGTTAAGGTTACCGATAGTCGAAATTTAGTCAAAAATTCAAAAATTAGTTTTATATAAAAATTCTTTTTACCTTTAGTATAAATTACATACTCTGAAGTTTACTCTCGAGTCCCTAAGTAGCAATATAAATTCCTAAGAACACACAACCTGATGGACCATATTTATTTCCAATGCATTTTACTCGAGTTTGAGTTTTCTTGAACATTTGCACATTAAAAATATTTCCCATCATGTACTTTGTAAGCAATCTTATTCAGGTGTTTATGCAGAAGCTCCGAGAGAATTTATTTAAACAACTGTCATATGGTTTTTACTACACTTCTAACTTGCTCAAGACATGCTGTAATTAATTCATACACTGAGGGTAAATTGTTGCAAATACCTTGTGCATGTTATTCACATGACTTTCTCTACTCTTGTACAAAGTACAAACTTATTCGTCTATCTCCTTCACGTTAATCGACATAAACATTTGCAGAAATTACTTTATTATTAATTTTCCTATAGGTACAAGGGGAATGTGGGAATACAGTACACTTTAAGTGATATTCAAATGTTTAAAACTGGTCACTATGTGATGACTTTGGATTCCGTTCTCTTTTTAAGGTCAAGAAATAAAAAATGAACGAGGACTTCCAATTTGAGAAAATTATAAGTATTAGAATATTCAGACACATAACAAGGAATATCTCTGAAATGGTTCACTTCAAAAAATGTATTTGACATTTGTGAGTTTTAACGAGAAATATGTTTCTTGTATATCAAGATTTTCTCTATCTCTTACGGTTTACCAGATATGCAAGTCATTCAGAATAGTAAGGACCTTTGAGGACATTAACCGGTGAAAAGACATACGTTTCGTTTGTCATCAAAACATTCTAAATATGTGGTACTTTAATTAAAATTGTTGCAGCCGTTTTTGGGAAGGTCAAAATTTTCGAAAAATGTTCCAGCTAAGGGGTAGTTTAGTGTGAATTTTCTTAAAAGTCTATGTGTCGTATGCTTGGGAGAAACCGAACTTTATACTGTTTGATTTTTTATTTAGGCTGGTAAGTAGGGGAAGTATTGTATTCCACCCAAAAATTCGATGTCGAGATTTCACCAGAAATATGTTTTGAGGCCCCCTGAATCCAAAAAAAGCATTTTTAGAAAAAGGTCCGTGTGTGTGTCTGTGTATCTGTCAGTCTGTGGACAGGATAAATCAAAAACGAAAAGTCGCTTAAAAACCAAAGTTGGTATTTAAGTTTAATGTCGCTCAAGGATGCGACACGAAGATTTTGAAGAAAATAGCTCCACCCTAAACTACCCTTTACATGGAAAATTTTGATTTTCTTGATAATAGCTCTAACGATTTTGATTAAAATGTCATATGTTTGAGATATTTTGATGACAAATGAAATGTATATCTTGAATTTTCTGGCTATAGCCTATGTAGTCGTATTTACTCTGGACGACTTTTGCATAATTGGTAAACCGTTAGAGATAGATCAAATCATACTATACAAAAAATATAGATCTTGCTAAAATACAGAATTTATGTCTGAATAAATTTTCTTGTAGGGTGAACCATTTCGGAGATGTTCCTTATGTGTGTAAGTTTCGGAAAGCTTGACCTTTCGTGAAATGGAACATCGTTGTTCATTTGTTTTGCATGTTAAGTGTGCAAAGAGAACGAAATCGCAAAGCTTTAAAAGATCTGACTATCGCACAAAGCCTACTGTATTCTAATATTCCCCTTGTACCTACAAGGAAATAAGCAATAAGATAATTTGTACAAATGTTTACCTTAACACGAAGAAGATATAGGAACAAGAGTGTAAGAATGGTTAGTACAAGAGTAGAGAAAGTCATGTGAGTGCCACACATCAGATTTTTTCTAAATTATAATTTTACATCACGTGAAACATATTAAGTTAACATATAAGGTAATATATACTTTGTTTTTTTCAAAAAGGGGTTAGACATTTGAGTGAAAATGCTTGTAATTGTGGTACAGCAGGATGTGAGAAAATACTAAAGACATTTAGGAATTTCACCTGAGTGCCCATATAAACGTTCTGTGCGTGGTCTACTTACATGTTGTGCTGTGGACGAACTGCGAGAGAAGCACTTCATCAACATGTATATATTTTATCGAAATTGCCATGACCTTTATCCTGATAAACAGCTAAATTATATAAATACCGGAATCTGTGACACAAACACTAGGTCACGACTCTTGGATTTTGGCAGTCGCCCTCCTAAAATAGCCGTATCGTGTACTTCATGGAACTCTACTGTTTACCTAAGGTAGAGTTAGTTTGCGCCTCGCATTATATTGCACACTTAAGGCCAGGGGTACTCAACAGGCAAACACACGCTTGCTTCACCTATACACTATATTTTACCCACACCACTGACCAAGGCAAGGTGAACCAGACCTGCTAACCAGAGACGGATGACACGGAGTATCGTAGTACATACAGTTCAATGGGAGGAGGAATATTTTTGTTTTCTAGATGGAGACAATAAACTTAAGTGCTTGATTTTTAAGACTGGTAGTTGCATATTTATACCAGTTCCCTTGCTTACGTTCGTGTTCACGATAAACATTATTCTACTGGGAAAATACAACGAACTTCTGAAGCAATTGTACGAAACATTTTCTTCACAATTTGAAGACCTAAAAACATTTGAAACAAAGTTCAATTATTTTGCACTTTTGAAGTTTCCATGTAGCGAGGCTTCCACGACCGTAAAACGTTCTGAGAAAGAAGGGTGGGAATTATTTAGGTCTCTGTCCTGTTGTGAGTATCCAAGATTACGTTTGTTTGCATCTAGTTTATTGGCAGTCTTTGGCTTCACTTATATCTGCGAGCAATCATTTTCAAAAATGAACTACATTAAAAGTGAGTATCGCAGCAAGATAAGTGACAATCACCTTCCATATTTTAGTCTGTGCAGTTCATCATTTGCACCAATAGTAACTGAAGATCTTCTGAAACGTAAATCGTGCCAAAAAGGTATCCTCAGAAAGATCGTGCGTTAATCAGGAGTAGAATATGTATGTGTGCGCCTTTGATTTCCTGTACGTAAGAATGTACCGCCACTGGAGCTTAGTAACCTCGGATAAATGCGTCATTCTGTGCCAGCGGGTGGAAGGAGGTGATGTCAACCTCCCCATAACCTGCCTTCAGTTGAGCACCGCTTCTTAGCACTGAGGTAAGGTAACGTGGACTTCGACACCACGGCCATGCGGTCTTTTGTACCTGTGGGTGCCCCGGTAGGACGGGATGAGGAGAGAGGAGACAGAGGCCGAATGATGCTGGACTCCCAACATAGCAGAGGGCAGGGTTTCTGCCATTTATAGTTTGAAACTCCCCGGTGGTGTCTAGTACAACAGGCAGCTTCACTCACAAAAGCCGAGCGCACCTCCGAGGGGCTTGAAGCCGAAGACCGCAGCTCCCACGGACGGGGCTCCGCGAGCACAAATTCCCTACACACTTGCCAACACGGGTCAATCCTGAACGGACCAAGCGGATGAACACTGAAGTGAAATGAGAATAGAGAGAAAATTCGGGGAATATAATGAACCTCCCAGCATTTGCTTAGAGACCTGGACAAATTCCGAAAAACCCATGGGTCAGGATGGTCGGCCATAGCAATATAACTCAAAAATGAAAAGTCGGTTAAAAACCAAAGTTGGTATTTAAGTTTCATATATTTCAAGGATGCGACAGGAAGACTTTGAAGAAAATTCTCCCCTCCCCCGCTAAACTACCCTTTACATGAAAAAGTTTCGGAAATTTTAATTTTCTCAAAAATGGCTCTAACGATTTTGATTAAAATGCCAAATGTTTAAGATATTTTTATGACAAATGAAATGTATATTTTTCATTTTATCACTATACCCCATGAAGTGCTATTTACTCTTGATGACTTTTGTATAACTGGTAATCCGTAAGAGATGGACCAAATCTTACTATACAAAAAATGTAAAACTTACTAAATCACACAATTTATGTGCATAGATATCGCTTCTTATTTGTGTGAGCTTTGTAATATTTATACTTTTCTCAAATGTAAGATGATTATTCACCTTTTTATTTCATTCCTTTCCAAAGAGAACGGAATTTCAGTCTTCATATAGTGGCCGACTTTAAAAGATTTGACTATCGCTCAAAGCCTACTGTATTCCCATATTTCTCTTGTACCTGCGAGAAAATATTTAATAAAACTATCCCAAATATGTAAAACTTGAGTGGTATTGCTTTAGAGTATTCCGTGAAATAATTAATAATTTATTTATTTAATACCATTTAATATTAATAGCGATGTAAGGGTAAACAACTTGCAATAATAGTCATATATTTTAATTAAGATTTATAGGCACTACAACAAATCTAGTAGGTTGTGAGAACAACAACAACAACATCAACAACAATTTTGGTGATTAAACAAGGCAAACGAGCAGTTAACACGATTAACAAAACACTACTGTAGAAAAAGCAATTATTTAAAAGTTCTAAATCTAATCTATTATTTTTAAACTAGCCTTTTTTGTGTACACACACGCACGCACTAAAAAAAAAAAATTTAAAAAATTATTTTGTTGTTTAACGACGCTGTCAATTGCCAGGATCACATCAGCGTCGTCGGTGTGCCGGAATTTTGTCCCGCAGGAGTTCTTTTACATGCCAGTAAATTTACTGACATGGAGCTGTCGTTTTTAAGCACACTTAAAAACCATCGGCCTGGGCCGGGTTTGAACCCGCGACCTTGGGATCAGTAGGCCAGCACCTAACCAACTGAGCCACCCAGACCGACACACGCACGCACCAACCATCCCAATAGTCTATTACACCAGATTCCTTTGCACCTACCACCACAGCGACTGCATCGAAGACTGAAAAGGAAACGACATACCGACCTCGTTGAAGATATTAATTAAATTAAATATGAGGAAAATTAATGAATTGTAACTTCAACATGTTTCCTGTATATGCAAAGTATACAATATAATTTTGTAATAGCACAACTGTAACACACAATTAGTGTAATAAAGTTAACTATTATTTTAAAAAAAATTATAATGGTATTTTATCATATTTATCTCCCTTATGAGTCATTCCACGTCAAATCGAACAAAATATGGCAAAAAATGACCTTGACATCTCAGATTTTCCTGAAATTTTTTTTTTGGGTGTTTTGGAACAAAATATATTTGACTCGTGTTTCTTCGTTTTGTATAAAAAATGTATTTTGGCAGATATTAATTTTTGAAATGTCCCAAAAATCGCGCGCTCCTCACTCTTCGATCAATCATATCTCCGATTGTAGTGAAGCAAATTACTTGATCTTTGGCTCAAATTAAAGATAAATTGCAGTATTTCGTGAGGTATTTATTAGAAAATTTTATTAATTATTATTAATATTATATTTTATACGATTAAAGTTTTAAAGTTAGATAACATAAACTCGACTATTTAAAAATCTGGGGGAAAAAAACTAAAAATACAATGAAGTTTATTCAATATTCTCAGAAAAAATCAGAATGGATTCTCCAGTAGTTCAGTTGTAATTAACTTTGCAAATCAGTGCAGCGAATTCACGTGGCAGCGGTGACGTCAGCGGTGGTGGCTACAGTAATCTCACACAATTGCCACCTTCCATTGCAGCAACTGTTCATTGCTTGAGGTTCCATGAACGCTACAACAGTACAGAAAGGAGAACACTTCTAGCTGACACTATTATATGTACACTATTAGCATCTTCAAACTGTTTTTAAAATATGCATTTTAAACTAATGTTTCCATACAACACACAGCTTTACCTCCTTCTTCGAAAGAAAATTGTTTTTCTAAAGCTTCAGTTTTTGACAAAGGAATGAAGGAGAGTAATTCTAAAGCACAGCTGGACCCATCGTTCTTGGCCCCTGATCTTGACTGGAAGTCCTGTTGGTGAATCTATAGCTTTTGTCTGTTTCATCAGCTCATATTGTATAATTCTGCGAATGAAACCATGCACAGGGGGAGGGAGGGGGAAGGTAGTGATATCTGCATGTCTTCCTAATTCAAAGGTGCTTTTTAGTGCAGCGTGCAGTTGAAGACTTTGCGATAAAGAGTGAATACAGTGAACTTGTGAGACATTGATCATAGCGTAAATCAATTATGCTACCTGTAAGTTCTAAATTAGGGACCAAAACATTACACAGTCAGAGTAGAGAAATTATTTCAAATGTATGGACGTACATGAAGGAAGAAGCTAAAAGCAAAGAACTGTTTACATCACAAGATTTTTTCAAAAAAAAATTCAAAAGTTCAAAAGCACGTATCAGATGCCACAGGAGTATCAGAAAGAAGGTACATCGTGGAGACATTTTTCTGTATGGACTGTACTGCCTTAGTAAGAAGAAATTATCTGACTAGCATAGCTGACGCGGCAATTCGCAGGCTGTCTGCAGTCACCTGACCTGTTACTCGTCCGTGTGCGCTTGCACGCCTCCAGAAAAAAAAAAAAATTGTAGCAAATGCACTAATGCAAGCTCCATAGTTTTCAACATCTTATTTTATAGATAAAATGTCAGGGAATACGTGTGTATTTTTTTTATATTTTTAACACATCGATTTAAATTCTATTTTTGGTTTTACAAAATATACCATCAAAAAAACAGTCCAAAATTTATGTGTAATAATGATTGATCGAAAGTTGTTAAAAGTGTTATATTTAACCTTTCCAGTGCGCCAAACCCCAAAACTCAACTCTATATGAACTTAGAGTAACAAGTGATTTTATATTACGGTGCGCGCAGAAATTGCTTAGTTTCTAATAGCCATAACTAAGCAAGTAATTTAAAAATACGGAAATAAAAAAATACGGGTCTCCTTATTTTATGCCTACTATTCATAAAAAAAAATTGAACCTCCTACGAAAAAGTCGTGTTTTACGGGTGTTCGATTTGACGTGGATTGACCCTTATGCGCTGATGAGATGGGCTGTAGGATATTGTATTGTAAAGTAACCTGCAATGATCGACTAACTATTCTACATTACAGGGAATCATGCCCTTGGCTGGGTACAAAAGGCCGATTGGCGACGATACTGAAATACCCGTCCATTCACATTAGTTTACCTTAGTACGCAGTAGAACACGAGGTACAACAGGAACTCTACCTTAGATGAGCAGTAGAGGGAACAACAGAAACATGGAGGGCGACTGCCAAAATCCAAGAGTCGTGACCTAGTGCTTGTATCACAGATTCCGGTATTTATATAATTTAGCTGATTATTGGGATAAAGGTCAAGGAAATTTTGATAAAATATAATATACATGTTGATGTCTGCTTCTCTCGCAGTTCGTCCACAGCACAACATGTAAGTAGATCAAATTATTCACACATCACGTACAAAACGTTTATATGCGTACACACAGGTGAAATTTCTAAATGCTGCAAATTTTATCTAAACGTCTTTAACATTATGTCACAGGCTGTTGTACCTGAAAACATTTTCATTCAAATGTCTTTAACATATTTTCTTTCTCTGCCACGTAAAGTAGAGCAAGTATTGTATTCCAACCAAAAATTCGATGTCGAGATTTCACCGGAAAAATATGTTTTGAGACTACCTGAATCCAAAAAAAGCATTTTTAGAAAAAGTCGTGTGTGTATGTGTGTGTATGTGTGTGTGTGTGTGTGTGTGTGTGTGTGTGTGTGTGTGTGTGTGTGTGTGTGTGCGTGTGTCAGTCTGTGGACAGCATAACTCAAAAACGAAAAGTCGGTTAAAAAGTTCTTAGTTAAGTTTAATGTCTTTCAAGAATGCAACACGAAGATTTTGAAGAAAGTTGCTCCACCCTAAGCTACCCCTCACGTGGAAAACTTTTTCTTGAGAATGGCTCTAACAATTTTGATTAAAATGTCATATGTTTGAGATATTTTTATGACAAATGAAATGTATATCTTGATTTTTTGGGTATAGCCCACGAAGTCCTATTTACTCTGGATGACTTTTGGATAACTGGTAAACCGTAATGTCTTACTATACAAAAAACTGTAAATCTTGGTAAAGCACACAATTTATACCTAAATAAATTTTTTGGTAGTATGACCCATTTCGGAGATATTCCAGACTATTTGGGTGAGTTTTGGAGAACTTATACTTCTGTCAAATGGAACATCGTCATTCAGTTTGTATAAGTTAACCGTTCAAAGAGAACAAAATTTGAAAGCTTTAAAAGATTCGACTATCGCTCGAAGCGTACTATATTCCCATATTCCCCTTGTACCTACAAGGAAATAAACAATAATATAATTTGTACAAATGTTTATCTCAACTAACACGAAGAAGATATAGGAATAAGAGTTTGTAAGAATGGTTAGTACAAGAGTAGAGAAAGTCACGTGACTGGAACACATCAGATTTTTTAAAAACAAATTATACATTACTTTGTATGTTATCTTATGTGTTCCACGTGATATAAAATATAAATCAGAAAAAATAAAAATACTACCATATTATGTAAATACTAATATACGAAACTCACATAAAATGTATTCACTTATGATTGTTTTAAAAAATGTACATTTTTAGATATAAATTTGACTTTCTTCACCTCCTACATAGTGGTGATTTAGACTTCATTGCCAAGACGGGTGTTTAAGTCCTCTGAATTAAAAGGAAGCACTTTTAGAAAGAGATCCGTGTTTGTGTAATGTGTCTCTAAACAGCTTCGGTTTCTTTCAAGAATGCGACACTTAGATGTTCAAGAAAGTCCACACTAAACTACCCTTTACATAGAAAAATTTTCGAAAATTTTTATTTTCTCAAAAACGGCTCCAACCGTTTTAATTTAAGCTGTTTTCAGATATCTTGAATTTTCTGGCAATATCCTCAAAGGTCCTTATTACTCTGAATGACTTGCATATCTGGTAAACCTTGAGAGATAGAGAAAATCTTGATATGCAAGAAACACATCTCTCGCTAAAACTCACAAATGTCAAATACATTTTTTGAAGTGAACCATTTCGGAGATATTCCTTGTTACGTGTCTGAATTTTCCAATGCTTATACTTTTGTCAAATGGGGAGGCCTCGTTCAGTTTTTTATTTCTTGGCCTAGCGAAGAGAACGGAATTTCAAATACATCACATAGGGCAGCTGTAAAACATTTGAATATCACTTAAATCCTACTGTATTCCCATATACCCTTGTACCTACAAGAATACAGTACGCTTTGAGCGATAGTCAAATCTTTTAAAGCTTTCACATTCCGTTCTCTTTGCACGATTAACATAAAAAATGAATAATAACACTGTAGACTATGTCAACGAGGAGAAAATTGTGTATTTGTGGTAAAATTTTGGAAGAGAATAAAGTGGCAGAAATGTAACCGCAGTGATTTTTGTCGTTTTGTTACACTATTAACATGAAGTAGATAGAGGAATAAGCGTCTGTAAGAATAGTTCTTGGAAAATGTCATGTGATTGTAACATACAAGATATTCTTACCATTTTATTCCTTCAAAGGATACAAAAGTCAGATATATATAAATTAACGTCCTCCAACGTAATGTCATATCGAACGGTGAGTGACTGAAGTGGGTGAAATGATGTTCAAATGAGCCCGAGGTCCATAGAGCCTTAAGTTACCAGACATTCGTATTCTCAGAATAAGGGAAACCCTCGGGTACAAACCTTACCCGGATAACTTACACCTAAGCGAGATTCGAACTCGCGACCTCTTGGACGTGATACAGACACGCTAACCATCACGCAACCGAGGCGGGCTAAAATTGAGATATAATGAGGACATTTAACGAGAACATAGAGAATTGTAATATGAAGGTTAAATGTTGTGTGCTTCTAGGTAATTATTTGTGAAATGTTGGACTTCTAGACTGTGATAAATATATTTAGCATTTATGACGCACTCGAGCCTGAATAGTTATGTACATATTAATATTGTGACTTTTGTTGGGTTGGAAAGTAAAGAAGACAGATGTAGTCGAGATAAAGAAACACTTTTATTTCCGTAAACAGTAACTTTTTACACTCGTTGCAACAGCAAGAAAGTCTTTACCAATTCACCAACAGCACGGCTCCGAATTCGTAACACATACGTCTCTTCTTTCCGTCGGCACGACTACTCAACGCTTCACATACGTCTGTCCTTTCCGTCGGCACGACTACTCAACGCTTCACATACGTCTGACTGCCTCTTCTCCAGAGGCTCCAGAGGCAGTTCGAGTCGAGCGGATGCAATTTTATTTGCCCCGTTCGAGTGTCATGTCCGCAGTACCTAGCCGTTATACGGCTTAACCTGCGCGATGGTTTCGATGGTGTTACTACAGGGATGTTTGTTACACTGGGAAATGATTAATGGAAACAAGGGGTTTTTATAGGGGCAGGAGGGGTGGTTGGAGGGGATTGGTCCACGAGCGGGCTCTGCGCGGTCTCTGATTGGTCGTCTCCGGCCGGTCAGGTGGCGCGCTAATTCCCTCTAGGGTTCTGGCCGTCAGTCACTCACTGAGAGGTGAACTGAAACAGGTGTTTTCTCTGTTTTGAATACAGATTGTACTTTCGCCTTTCCCATCTTCAGAGTTAAACCGCCGGGCTTAGGATGTCCTTTGGTAGTCTCTTTGATGGTAGTCGGCGTGGCTCTCTCTGGTCGTATTGACCCAGAGTATTCACCAGAGGGTTAGGGTGGTTCTGGAGTTTGTTGTACATTGTGCGAGCGCGGGTTTTAATCACGTCGACAATGTACGGGATACCGGAGTGTTCATGTAGGATATGGGCAGGAAATCTCCAGCCGGTATCATAGATCATCCTTAATGCCCGGTTCTGCAGCGTCTGGAGTCTGATGAAGGTGGGCTTTGCCACCACTCCCCAGATCTCGCATCCGTACAGGACCAGAGGCGGGATGATCGCTCGATACAACTGGAGCTTCAGGCGTAAAGGCATGGTTTGGGATCTGAATATGGGGTATAGCTGCCGGAGAGCAGCATGGCCTTGCAGTACTTTGCCCCCTGACGTGATGTCTATACGTCAGCCGCCGGTCCAGCGTGACTCCGAGATACTTCTGCGTAGTGACCCAGGGGATCCGACGGCGCCGAAGCTCGAGGTCTCGCGGGAGCCGGTTGGCTTTCGTATTCGCCAGGAGAATCGCAGAGCTTTTCTCCGGGTTTATCGACATACGCCAGTTCTCGCACCATCTACTGATGGCACGGAGGTGGGCTTGTACTTGTTGGTAACTGTAGCGCGGATTCTTGTTAGTAGCGAAGATCATTAGATCGTCCGCATACTGACAAATGAGTGTGTTTGGGTGCGTGGGGAGATCGGCCATGTAAGCTGCAAAGAGCGCCGGTGACAGTACACTGCCCTCGGGGACTCCTGCGCCAATGGGCCTCTCTCTAGAGAATGATCCCTCCACCTTCACCCGGAAGCTACGTTCCTGTAGGAAACTAGCCACCAAGTAAATGTATGGAGGGGGGATTTCGTGCTGTATGAGTTTGTAGACAAGTCCCTCATGCCAGGTGGTAGAAAATGCCTTTTCCACGTCAAGCAACACTGCAACCGTTTTAGCCCTATCCTGGTAAGCCAGGGAAGCTTTTTCGGCTACACGCAGTAGTTGCTCAGTCGTGGAGAGGCCAGAACGGAAACCAAACTGATGTTCAGGAAGGAGACCTTTTTCCTCCAATAGGGGGCCAAGGCGGGACAGGAACAGTTTCTCGAATACTTTCGAGATAACTGGTAGGAGGCTGATGGAGCGGTAGCTAGATGGAAAGACCGGATTTTTGCCCGGCTTCAACACGCATACCACACGCGCCTGTTTCCAGACAGCTGGAAAATGACGCATGCTGAGGCATGCGTTGTAAATCCGGGTCAAGTGCATCACGGCTCTAGGGGGAAGGTGCTGGAGCATTTCCGCTGTTACACGGTCCTGTCCAGGGGATTTTCGGGCTCTTAGGGATTTTATGGTGTTAGTTACCTCGCGAGGGGTAACTATCGGGATGTGGAACACCTCGTGGTCCGCGGGTCCGACTTCTAGGAAGTCTTCTACCGCCTGTTCCACGAGGTCAGTATGGTCATCGTTCTGTGGATCTTCCCTGGGCTGGAACTGAGTTTCCAGATAGTCTGCTAGTGCCTCAGCTTTTTCCCTCGGTTCGAACACAAGTCTTCCCCGAGGGCTATGCACAGGGTGCTGGTGTACAGATTTGTCTTTCCGCAAGCCTCGGACGATGCGCCACGGTTTCCTCTCCTGGAGGTATACGTGACGCAACGTGTTTTCCCAAGCTGCTTGCCTATGTTTTCTTAGGAGTCGTCTCACCAGGGATTTGAACCTCTGGTGTATTACTCCTATTCTAGGATGTCGGAATCTCTGCCATAGCCGTCTGACAGCATTCTTTGCTTGTATGAGGCGTTTAAGTGGTACAGGGATAGATGTCGGGTTTGGTGCTTCGGTAGGGATGCGGTGTGTGTGAGCACGCACCGCATTTAGGACTGAGGTTGCAAACCCCGCGGCTGCCTCCTCGAGAGCCTCAAGCGAGTCTATTCGAGGATTTGCCTCCACGGAGTTTTGAAGGGCAAGGACGGCCGCGTCCCAGTCGACTTCTTCCACCCAGTCCGGCACTCCCAGCGCAGTGAGATTAACGTCTGAGTCGATCACAACAGGGTTGTGATCGGAATCCAGAGCGTTAATCACAGAGAGGTCCAAGTGAAATGGAATGTTTTTGGTGATTGCGAAATCGATGATGTCGGCAGTGCCGCGTGCCGGGTAGTGAGTTGGACCTCTCGGCCCGTGCGCGTGAAGGGCGGGGTTCCCGCTAATGAGACGGTACAATCCCCGGCCCTTCACGTTCTGGGTGCGGCTGTGCCAGCTTGGGTGTTTTGCGTTGAAGTCTCCTGCAATGCAAACCCTATGGTGTAGGTTCAGGAGAGCCGTAATGTCCGCTTCATGGAAACGGCCATCCGGCGGGTCATATACCGCCACGAGCACCAGGTCGTTCCCGCCCAAGGATAACCTCGCACTTTACCGCTATTTATATCTCCCAGGCACTATTCTGGAAAGTTCAGTTATTGCGGTGAAATACAAAGCAGAGAAGATTCTCGAAGTCTCTATCCTTTTCTCTCTTTCGGCAAGCGCCCCAACAATGCGGCCATGCTGTCTCTTTCCTTCGGCTCCTTTGCGGTAGTGCCGACAATAATTCGATGGGTGACACTGCTGTTGTCGGCAATTAGATGCGGCGGGCGCGGTGACAATATTTTATTCTGAAAATTAATTGCATGGTTACATGAATGTTGAAGGCAAAGTGCTTCATGCATAAAATGAAGGATATGGGGATGGAAAGATTTTCCCTATTTTTTATTTTCTTTTAACTGGCTCTAAGGATTTGTAAGGCGCGCTCTTTAACTGCTGCGGTTCTCAGGGTCCCATTCAATATTGGGTGCGAAACTCCCTTTAATTTTGCTCAGAGGTCTCTTTGTCAGGCTTGAGGTTGCTTTAGGTATGTACCATAGATCTACTACACAGGGCCACTGTCTTTAGTCCTACTTGCCTTCCGAACAAAGTCATCGCAAGGATTCTTGCACCCGAAAAAAATCTGTCACTCCCCATCGGGTTTGAACCCGTGGCCTTGAGAACCAGAGGCAGCTATATTACCCCTAGACCCAGGAAGAAGACAATCATCATAATCATCATCATTGTCCAGAAGTCTAATACGTTTCGAATCTGTATATTATTCAAGAGCCCCTTTTAGGGATTATGTAGCTTAACATCATTGTCATCATAATCATCATCCATGATTCTAAGAGTTAAATCAATGTTTGTAATGTGCAGGTTATCCAGGAGCCTGTTTTGGTGGGTTTGTGCAGTTCTGCTAGTGCTGCTGCTTCCAGAAACCAGGGCTGCTGCATGCGCGTGGAGTAAGAACACAGGAGCTTGCTTCAACTCGAGTCTCACGAAGATTCCGGATAATATTCCGGGGAACATTGTGTACCTGGAACTGCGACATAATGACATCTCATCATTAGAAGGTCTACGCCCTCAGTTTGTACATCTGGACTTGTCCGTCAACTCTCTGGGATCCCTAGAGGATGAAGCCTTCAAGGAGCACTCAGATCTTCAGGAACTGCGTCTCGCCCACAACGGCATCAAGTCCATTCACCCGAAGGCTTTCAAGGGTCTTGAGCACCTCAAGAAACTCTTTCTCCAGAAAAATGGCTTATCCTCCATATCGCCGAGGGCCTTCGAGTACCTCACTGCCCTCAACGAGCTGGACTTGAGCTTCAACAATTTGGTGGAAATAGATTCGCAAACCTTCAGGTATCTATGCTTTCTTATTACACAAAAACTGAAAGGCCTTTTTTACATTATTATACCATTTTTACTGTGTGCATTAATGCTGTTCCATTGATGTCACGGTGTCATAGATTAACACCATCAAGTTAAGATTTGAATATTTTAAGGATATTTGATGTGCAGGATTACCACTAATTCACGTCTGCTATGATTGGCAACAGCGACGTGCGCCAGGATTGACCGGGATTCATTTGTGTTTAACTTTTGCACCAAGCATAGCTGGGGATGCAGTTAATTTCTATTCATCTCTAAGGTTACAAAACACAAGTTTCACTTGCTGTTACACAACAATGAATGACTTAATTACGAATTAAAATGTTATTTGATTTCAGAGGCCTGAGCGAACTCTTAATTCTGGACCTCAGACATAATCACCTGCAGAAGATTAAACAGGGTGCCTTCAATGATTTGTCTAACTTACAGTCCCTCAGTCTTCACAGTAACAGGCTACAGAATTTTGAAGATGGCGCCTTCCAGAACCTGGAGCGAGTTTCCCTTATGGATCTTTCCAACAACAACATAGACACCATTGGGCCAGAGTTATTCAAAGGCAAGTTCTGTTGTGTTGTGTTGTGCTGCATTGTGTTGTGTTGTGTTGTGTTGTGTTGTGTTGTGTTGTGTTGTGTTGTGTTGTGTTGTGTTGTGTTGCGTTGTGTTGTGTTCTGTTATGCAGGTTAAACTCCTATACATACGCTGTTCTTCCAAAGCAATTGAAAATGAAGGGCAAAGCTGGTGTGCTTGGTGTTGTCACCTAGCCCAGAAGTTCCCAGGGGTCTAGACTCACAGCTCTATGGGTTATATCTGGCCGTATTCCCAATACGAACCACTAATAATATGAAACTCTCCAAAGATCGTTAAAACAAATTTTACAGCATAAACTCCTAAACTGTGATGCCTAAACTCATTTTTTATTGTTTTATCAGGTTTCAATTTTGTGAAGTAAATGTTGGCATTTTTCACTCATAAAGCTGTTTTATAAATAATATAAGATGATATGGTACAGAGGAAGGTACAAACAAATGAACATTCATATAAAAACAGTACGTAAAATAGAAGGTGAACTACTTATTGTTAGATAAATGTACAATTATTTCAAAATTAAAAACAGGATTTTACATTTGTGGCTGGCTGTTTTCTTGTCACTACCAACACCACTATCAAGACAAAATTGCCAGTAAAAGCATGTCTACAGGGAAGTGCATGTCTACAGGGAAGTGCCCGCTTCCATGTTGTGTCTCCAAAGTAAGCATTGTTTTATTCGACGTCTAGAGTGTGTATGTGCCGGACGACACACCTCAGGTACTTCATGCGTCCAGAAGGTTCCAGGTCATGCAGGCATAACACAGCAGCTGATAGGTCCGGACATATTACTCAGAGTGGAAGGGAGGTTTAGAGAAGATAAAATACTGGTTAAACTCACGAGATGTCGTACGTGTGCCTAAGCAAGCATGGGTAGGCAGTAGTACATTGAAAACTGTACACAGCTAGCCATGAGTCACAAATATGTCAGTAGATTTGAAAAATAGGGCAGTTATTTTTTTTCTATCTTACTAATCAACTGTTCAAAATGTGAAGTTTTAAAGGAGTATATCTGACAACAAATGCTTAAATTAAAACACTTTCGTTAAGAATCGTCTCTAAACTGGATACCAGAGTCATTAAATCCATAAATATTTACCCTAACATTTATTTTATAGATATTTTGTTATGTTACAGACATGGTAGCGTTACAGCAGCTCCATTTGGAACACAACCAGCTGAGCACTGTGTCGCCAAATGCGTTCGACAGCTTGGAACATCTGGTACATCTCGACCTTACTCAGAACTGGCTTAAGGGTTTTGAGCCCGGTACCTTCAAGAACCTTGACAAACTCAACTCCTTGGAGCTGGACAGAAACAGAATTTCAGAGTTGAAAGAAAATAGATTTCAAGGCCTGTCCCAGCTATCCTATCTTACCATCAGCGATAATGAAATGGTCAAAATAGAACCAGGAGCATTCACTGGGGTGGGTGAAAAGAAGAAGGGAGGTGGTGGTGTCAAGATTAATCTGGAGAACAATAAGATAGCTGCTATCCCTTCACAAGTGTTCCAGGGTTCCAAAAACGTCCGCCTCCTCAATCTGGGGAACAACTCCATCACAGAGATTGCACCAGAAGCTTTCAAGGTGAGGCTCTACAAATATTCTCTACTTCTCTCATATAAAGTTCGTCACACAGTTTAACACACTCCCTAATGAGTAGTCATTTTTCATGCACCAAAGTCATGAATAGACATTATAGTAATGTATAATAACAGAGCAACTTAGCTACGCAGTAACGTGTGACATATTCGAAAAGTTTCAGTATTCCATTCCAGTCGACTACTCTGTCTGACCCTGGAGTTTGCATGATCCGTACTGTCCAGTCAAGACCTGCTTCCAAGTTCGACCCACCAAGAGGGGGCCATGGGAGTTAGGGTCCTGTGGATGGACCCCTTGGTGTCAGATGCGTTCAAACTGTAAAGTTACAGGCTTGTCTGCCTTTATCTTCTGGTTCTGGTCGACTTTCCCATTATCCCATTCAAGCTAGAACTTGCTTTCTTGAAGTACTGTACTCCAACTTTTCAAAGTTTCCTCCTTTAAAGCTTAATCGAGTCCCAACCTTAACCCTTGTGATGCTTGCGGTTGGTAAAGACCAAAGCAGCAATGCACAGCACATGAACTGCATTAGTCATAATTACTTAACGAAAGGGAAGCATTACATGTGAAATCTTAATGTGGCTGAATTTGTATTTCAAAAACGTACAGTCCTACTTATTGAACGGAGTAAGAAAATTCCAGAATCTTCTGCAAGTTCAGAGTTAAGGAAGCGAAAATAAAGCACAATGAATTGTCCATGTATGACATATTTCACAGCCGAGATCTAACACTAAGTGAAGTTCTACAAGACAGCCTCTGTTGATAGCATAACGCTATTGATGACTTTGCTATTTTCCCTGGAAGAGACATGCGGGTCATAATGCATCATCGAGCTATGTTAGTGGCACGAGTATTACACGTGAAAGCTAATACAGAGTCTTTGTTTGGACGCGTGGCCGACTTAATGGGAATTTTCTTGACACCGAGAACCACGCATGTTGCCGGCGGACTTGGATATTCATAGTCCCTTAAATCAAGTGCATATATTTTACATACAAGTTACAACTACAAAAACCACTTACCTCTGTGATTGAAGATATTAAAAATGTCATCTTGCCACCACACATCCCTCACACCTTCTATTAAAATTTGGATTATTAAAGCTCATCAATTTTTAACGGCCAGGTAAATAAACCCATGCTTCGTCCATAAAAGGCTTAAATGCAGTTCAATAGAGCTATCATTAACCTTATGTGATACACAAATGCAAAAAGTAATTCTGCTCACATCACATGATTATGATTCCTGTTGCAGGAATCTAATAGGGGCTTAACTTTAAGGGTTTAGTGGTATTCCAAGCCAAGGTTTGCAAAATTCCTGATACATGTGCAAACTTTCCCAGCAATTTCTTTCAACTTTGCTATAACTCTTCATCGATGTTATCCAGTTTTTCCTGTGTAAGAATATGGGATTTGAGAGGTAGAACCGGAACTTAAAAATTCAATGCCACAACTGGGATTTGAACCACAGACCTTCCGCTTGCCGGGCGGACGCTCTACCACTGAGCTATTGTGATAAACTGCCAGAATGGCATTAAATTCTCAAGCCAGTTCGAGCTTGAGAATTTAATGCCATTCTGGCAGTTTGTCACAATAGCTCAGTGGTAGAGCGTCCGCCCGGCAAGCGGAAGGTCTGTGGTTCAAATCCCAGTTGTGGCATTGAATTTTTAAGTTCCGGTTCTACCTCTTAAACTTTGCCCACACACGGCTTGTGTGTTTAAAAACACCAACAGTAAGTTTGTTGGCATAAATAAATAATATTTATATGGGATTTGTCTTCTTTTTTTATGAAGAATAGATTCCCTTTCGCTTTATCTATTCTCAACATTACAGAACGTTTCTCTGTGAGCTGCAGGAAGAGCAGGGAATCTGTCTATAAATGGCCGTTTCACTTATCTAGAAGAGTTTGTTGTCACACAGAATCATACGCTAAGATTGTGTGTGCCAGCATACCAACTTATGGCATTGAAACAGCACTGGCACAAGAAGGTATCAACTTTTTACCAAGCTGATTGCCTGGCAGAAGGAGAGAAGAAAAAGTGAAAGGGGAACAGAACCAGTTAGAGATGGCGCAGCACATGGCACGCAATTCTCAGTAATATGGCCATACATCCAAAAGAAAGTTCATGTTGAATATACCAGTGTCATATAACATAAAACTGTGCACCAGGTCATAAGGTTTAACACGTACAAGAGTGGCTTAAGGACAATGTTAGTGAGTTTATGGCGCACCAAGATTGGACATCGGGAACCTCAGATCTGAATTCTCTGGATTACCAAGAGTGAGACATCATTGAGAACAAAACTTGCTCGAAACAACACAGAAATCTAGAGGAACTAAAACGAGATTTGTAGAGAATCTGCAGAATTTGGATATAAATGCAATGCATATTGCTATAAATGATATGCCACACCATTTGAAAGCCTGTGTGGCCTCCAAAGGTGGACAGTATGAGTAACTATCTCTTCTCGGTATTTACTGCATTATAGTTAGTAAATGATATGAAATTGTATTGGACAGTGTGTGTTGTGCTACCCATGTTTATAGTTGCGACACAACTTATTGACTAGGAGCCTGTTGAGGCAGATAGTGATAATGTTTCCAATGTATATGTTTTAACAATGTTTTCACAAGAGTAAGTAAATCCATATGTTTTAGGGTCTGAATACTCTGGAGTACCTCAGCTTGGACAGAAATCAAATATCGACTCTTGGAGCCAATTCTCTGATTGGATTGGTGGAGCTCAAGGTGATTGGTCTCAGAAAGTGCGGTCTTTCTCACATAGAAGATGGTGCCTTGGCCCCATTAGGAGAGACTCTTGAGAGTGTAGCTCTTGATGACAACAACATTACCGTCCTGACACCTGGAATGTTCTCTGGCCTCAAATCTGCAAAAAGACTGTCACTCACCGGTAACATCATCGAAGAGATCGTCCCTGGTGCATTCAAAGACCTTGGTAGTCTCGATGGTCTAATGGACCTGTCCGACAACAAACTGAAGGTCCTGCACACTGGGACTTTTGAGGGCCTCGACAATA